>JAMQGT020014079.1:0-18198 GCA_024447675.2 Pterophyllum scalare
CTAATCCCCTTGTGTGTATTTAAGCCCTTGGTTTTCCTTTGTTCTTTGTTCAGGTCCTCGTCTTTCATCTGTATTGATGACTGCTGTGTGTTTTGTTTTCGAGTGTTCAAGTCTTCAAGGTTTTTTGAGTTTAGTTTTGTGTAGCTGGCCCCTGCCCAGCGTCTGACTTTGCAGTCCGCTAAATAAAGCTGTTTTGAGTTCACGTCCGCTCTTGCCGCGTCCTGCTTTGAGGTCCTCCCTGCCCTGCCTGCAGCACCCAGCCGTGACATGTGTCAGCACAAACGGTTAGAAACCGACTCCATGAGGATGGTATGAGGGCCCGACGTCCACAGATGTGCTCACAGCCCAACACCGTGCAGGACGCTTGGCATTGACAGATGAAAGCAGGTTCACACTGAGCACATGTGACAGACGTGACAGAGTCTGGAGACGCCATGGAGAGCGATCTGCTGCCTGCAACATCCTTCAGCATGACCGGTTTGGCAGTGGGTCAGTAATGGTGTGGGGTGGCATTTCTTTGGAGGGCCGCACGGCCCTCCATGTGCTTGCTAGAGGCAGCATGACTGCCGTTAGGTACCGAGATGAGATCCTCAGACCCCTTGTGAGACCATATGCTGGTGCGGTTGGCCCTGGGTTCCTCCTAATGCAGGACAATGCTAGACCTCATGTGGCTGGAGTGTGTCAGCAGTTCCTGCAAGATGAAGGCATCGAAGCTATGGACTGGCCTGCCCGTTCCCCAGACCTGAATCCCATTGAGCACATCTGGGACATCATGTCTCGCTCCATCCACCAACGTCTCGTTGCACCACAGACTGTCCAGGAGTTGGCGGATGCTTTAGTCCAGGTCTGGGAGGAGATCCCTCAGGAGACCATCCGCCACCTCATCAGGAGCATGCCCAGGCATTGTAGGGAGGTCAAACAGGCACGTGGAGGCCACACAAAATACTGAGCCTCATTTTGACTTGTTTTAAGGACATTACATCAAAGTTGGATCAGCCTGTAGTGTGTTTTTCCACTTTAATTTTGTGTGTGACTCCAAATCCAGGCCTCCATTGGTTAATAAATTTGATTTCCATTGATGATTTTTGTGTGATTTTGTTGTCAGCACATTCAACTTTGTACAGAACAAAGTATTCAATGAGAATATTTCATTCATTCAGATCTAGGATGTGTTATTTGAGTGCTCCCTTTATTTTTTTGAGCATATGAATATAAATGCAGTCAACCTGTCACTGTTTCTCTAATAAAACAAAAGAAAGTGATTAATTGATTTAAATCCCATTCACATCACTACAGTTACAGCAGAAAGAATTTAATTAGTACTACCATTATTATTTGATACCATTTCATTTTAGCTCATCTGGATTTCAGATAATTAGATCAAATGCGGGTGCCATACACCATAAATAAAGCTGCAGACTTCTGTCCAAAAAATAATTTCCAAACAAATTATAAATCTATTATTAATTATTCTACGAAGAATGAATTGTTCTTCATAGTTGTCTGTTGGATTTCTTAGGGGAATATATGCATAAATGGAAAATGCCTTATGTAACTTCCCATTACAGAGATTATGACTGACTGACTGAGTGAAAATAGCCTGTCGGTTTGTATCATCACAAAGGCCCTATTATCCTTTTGACCCGGCCTCTGTTGTGATGTTCATATCTGGTCAGTAATGCTTACTTTGGCAATCACAAGAGCCCGTTACTAAGTGGCTCTTTGTTGTTGTGGAGCTCAACACACCCGGATAGAAAGAGATATCTGCAAAACAAAAATACACACCTGATGGGAAAAGATTAGCCCATGATAGGCGAGGAGGGGCGATAAGAACTGCTGTGGAAATGAAAACACAGGCACAACTGCACAGATAAGCGTGCACACACACACACACACACACACACACACACACACACGTTCAGGCACAACACATGCATATAATTCACAAATTCTTTATTGCATCTTGAAACCACGCATCTGCCAAATGTTAACTTTTCACAAGTAAAGAATATACACCGTGTTTTTTTGCTTCATATTGTTATTATTTTAGTGAATCCTGCACTTTTTTTTTTAAAAAGATTTATTTAGCTTTAGGGGAAACGCTGCTGATTTTTCACATCAAAGTGTGAAGTCCAAAGGGAGCTGAACAAAATCCCAAATGACTGCGATTGAGTTGGGGTTGAAGACAATTTAAAAGTGAAAAAAAGAATCTGGAGGTGTGGAGATAGAACGAAGCGAGCTTACAAACCCCTTGGAACTGCTATGATCTGCTTGAGGCCTGAACTCTGAGCCGCAAGGTTGCATATGGTAATAAGAGAAATGTCTGCTGCATCAAACTGAATGATGGAGGTCTCTTAAATCAGAGTGCATAACACCTAAAAAATCTCAAACTCTGAAACATAGTTTTCACATAGTCCAATAGCAAAATTTTTGTATACTATAAGTCATTCATCCACGAAAGTGAACATATTTTAATTTTAAACTTATTTTCAGTCCAGTTCTTGTGTCTGACCATTTTTAGAGGAATGTTTTTTTGTTTTCTTTTTTGTTAAGCCATTTATCACTGACCTATGAATCATTCAAGCCTAAAAAGGAACCTAATTCAATGGATGAAACAGTTTTGTGTCTACATATAACAGACAACTTAGCAAAGAAACAATTTTAAATTGTATCTTAGACACTTTGTTTGCAGCCTGTAACAAAAACACATCATTTACTCCCACTTCTTTAGTTGAATCTATAAAAAATGCCAATGATAACACAGCTTGACACGCCTACCAACAGAGCTATTAGCTGACAACATGACATAGCTCAGCAAGAAGTTCAGTGTGTCCTTAAAAAATTGAGGAAACTGGACAAGTGGAGAACGAAAGAAGATGTGTCAAGAACTATCTACAGCAGATCAACAATTTATGTCCTTAAGAGATATGAAAAAGAAAAAAATTCAGCAACGAGCTGACACAGGACCTGAGAGGTGCCTCTGGTTGATCTTTGGTTCACATCATCATCAGTATGTACAGAGGAGGTCAAGAGAGAGGTACAACTGTGAGTGCCTAAAGCTATCTGTAAAACATGGTGGAGGCTTTGTCATGGTTCGAGGCTGCATTTCATGCGGTGTAGTTGGAGATCTTTTCAAAATTGATGAATGCAGACAAGTACCATCAGATTCTGGAACACCATGCAATACCATGGAAAACATCTGATTGGCAGAGGCTTCATTTTTCAGCGTGACAGTGATCCTAAACACACTGCCAATGCAGTAAAACACACCAGGATTAAAACACACACACACACACACACGCACACGCACACGCACACACGCACGCTATCAGTCTTGGATTGACCTCCCCAAAACCTGGACCTCAACATTATTGAAGCAGTGTGGGATCATCTTGCCAGAGAATGGAACAAAAGGCAGCCAACATCCAAAGAAGAGCTTTGAATGTCCTTCAAGAAGCCTGGAGAACTATTCCTGAAGACTACTTAAGAGCTTACAAGAAAGCAAAAACGCTAGTCATAGGGATATTGACTCTGAAGCTTCTTAGAATTGTACAAACCCTGTTTTTACCTTGTATACTGTATTTCCATGTGTGTTTGTACAGTTTGTCTTATTAGGGAATGCATTACATATTAAAACATTCAGCTACTGTAAGCATTTTCTATTTTTTTCCCATATGGTCAAATGCAATTACTCACAGCAACAATAAGTCACATAACCGCTCTTACAGTATACCTATGGGCTGATTGCGATCTGCTGATGCATGTGGCCTGAGCTGTTCTTAACACGCCAGCGCATCAAGAACAAAGCAGTAATTCTAATCTGTTCCCACCTTCCACCTTGCAGAGCTGAGATGCTGCATATAATTTTATAGGCCTGTGCCACTTTACACTCTTCCACACATGCTCTCTCATGCACACACACATTCACACACACAAACACACACACGACCAATCCAAACCTCAACACAACCAAAAGTAATTTGTCATGTTCATGATAAATTATACCCTCTCCAGTTCATAGCCTACAGAGATTGGGGAGAGAGAGTGGTGGAGAGAGAGGGAGAGCCAGTTGTTTACAGCTGTCATTTGTATTTGATGCTAAGCGCTGCCAAATGAAACATGACAAAATATGGTAAGATGAGGAGGTGTTTGTGCGTAGTGCTGTTACTTCTGCATGGTATTTGCAGCTGTGGGTGGTAAAACATAGGTCATTTATGGGGTGGGTACATTTGCCAATTGAATTTGTCCTTGTAGTTTTTAAGTAAATCAAACCTTGAATAAATAATGTCACCCATTACTGTTGTGCTTATGACTTATGGCTCAGTGGGCCCAGTAAGCTGGAACAGTAAAACAGAATGCGCCCCCCCATCCCCAAAGAACCCCCCCCCCAAAAAAACAGGACTGCCGTAAATTGCAATACTACATTAACTCTGAAATTAGATGATTATGAGAAGAAAAAAAAATCTAATGGAGGATAAAAATCTTTAAAAATGTGGGCCTCAGCATTGGATTAATCTTTTTTTTAAATTTAAGTAGGAGTCTAGTAAAACTAATGATGTTTGCAATGAAAATTAAGCAGTCAGAATGCTGAAACTTCTGTAAAACAACCTGGGATTGTCTGCTCATCTCACAACTCGCAAGAGGTTCAGTAACACCCCGATTTATAAGAAATTTATTCATAAGCTTTTGTCTGCTGCACAGAAAGTGTCTCTTGGTATTAGGGAGTGCTAAAAATCTTATTGTGTAGCTTAAAAAACAGCCATCTGCATGGTCATCTGCTTTAAACAAACAAATAAAAGCTAATAAATAATTCTAAAAAAATTGTTGTGTGTACGGGACTATTGGAATTCCCAGTCTGTGCCCCCTAAACAATTAATTTAACTGAAGATTTAGACAGTCGCGTTCATGCTCTGTTTAAAAAAAACAGGCATGTACAGCCATGCCACAGATTTTATTAAAAAGAGTTAGTCTTGGAGGGTGCAGGGTCGGGGGACAGGGCAATTCTTAGAATAGCCTTACACAGCATGTATGTTTATGGAGGCTGAATGCCCACAGGACCAGCATGAAGCAGGGATAGAGACTTAGCCAGGGGAGAACTCATCTGTTCCTTGGCTCTTAGCTCTTCCAACACTCATAATACCCCAGTCCCCTGGGTGGTACTGCTTCTATAATAGCCTGAAACTGTGCAGCACTGAAAAACAACCATGCTAATTCTCACACACTCCACGAGAGAGAAAGAGAGACTCCTGGATAGAAAGAGAGGGGGGAGGGAGTGAGAGTGTGGGGGAGGTTACGGTCTTGAGTCCAACAAACCTCTTTGGTATTCAGGTGAGCTGGCTTAAGCGGAAAATGCTGATAACTCCTTGACACAAGGTCACGCATTATGTGGCATTAAAACGCAAATACAGAAATGCATAGTTCACGCAAACACGCTCTCTCTTACTCTGTGTCACATACACAAGTTGACAGGTCAACCAAATTATGTAAACCACTTCGTTTCATCTTCATAATCACCTGAGAGCTTTGTGCAGTTGAGGTCACTGACACAATTATCCTATCATATTAGATAAAATAAAGGAGATGGAGAGAAGCGATGAGAGGAAGGACATGGGCAGGAAAGAGAAATTCAAAAAGGGCTAAGGCATGCTGGAGCATCTCCTGTTAACAGTATGGAAAATATGCAGAAAACACAATGGATTCCTCTGTGACTACTCAGAAATTCTGCCTTCAAGAACAGGTGTATGTGTGTGAGAGGGTCTATATTTTGTGGGCAGAGATGTGTGTGATAGGAAAAAAGGAGAACCAGGGAGATGGGATGAGTCATGTGGAGTGACAGTAAGAGAGAGGAGGATTTCAGAGTGAACTTTGAATGTACATCTTATATATTTTCATCTGGCCTCAGGGAGAGCCGAGACTGGCTCTCCACTTCACTGCCAGCCATGACAGACTTCCCTGATTGGCTCTATTCACCCTTTGTGTGTGTGTGTGTGTGTGTGTGTGTGTGTGCGCGCGCACTTCTGTGAGTGTGTCTGCATGCAAAAGTGTGCACATTTTAGTTGATGAACAAGTTGATGCACTTTTGTAAATTGCTATTACAAAAAACTGGTCCCTAAAGAATGCACATAAGTTGTAGGAAATGCAGAGCTGCTCAGTGTATTCACCCCTTTCAAATGCCATCACCCCACTGATTCCCATTTACTTGTTGATAGTCTCCTATGACTAGTTTGTAGATATCACCTCATTAAATGGTGGCCATTACACTCTTCAATATGTGGAGTGTCTCTAGTTTAAAAGGGTGGGAAAATTCCGCTTCAGGGGTCAGAGAGGCTGCAGAAGCATAATCCATTTGGCTCTCCACCATGACACAAGTTCAAGCTCTTTTGGGCATAACTTTTGTTATGGCAGGCTTCATAATTGTGCTTTTACTCGCTGTTCCTGTTCACTTGGAGTCACTGTGTGGTTTGGTTTAGAACCCCAAAGTAGGCTGTTTGGTTATGTTTAGGCAAAAAACAAAAAGTAAGTAAATAAGTAAGCAAGTAAATGGTTTGGCATTAAAATCAGCCAGTCTGTCGATCTGTTTTTGCTCTGTTTTCTTTACTGATTACAGTAGGTGACAAAACTCTACTCAGCTGGCAAGAAGATAGAATAGAAGCTTGAATGGAGCTGATACTGGATGATATTATATAAAGGATACTAAGCATAGGCACTCCTGGAAAATAGGTGATTTAATTAGCTTGCTATTCTATTAAGAAAACTAAAATTATTGGTTAAAAATAGTTCAGTTGGTTGAAGACTAAGCAATGTCCTCACTTACATGAACGAGATACTGCAGGCGACTGACTCTTAAAATGATGTTAAGTTTTATTATCTTGTGACTACAGTACATTTTCTAACTAGGCTAACGTTACGTCATATTATTATGCCAAAATGTGATTCACAACACTAGGTATGGTGTATTTTATGTAGCAGTCTGCATTTGTTTGAGCCAAATATGGGGAACCTGGAATCTTTCAACCTCACGGGAATTAAAAACTTCAGAAAATCTGTGTTCCCATCCAAGAAATACTCCTGCACTTAACTCCCATAAAACATGTAAATGATCTACTTTTAGATTTTATGTTATTTTGTGAGCCTTGGGGGATGCTTAGCCAACTCTTCAAAAGGATCTTGATGAGTCTATTTCTCAAAATGTCAAACTTCTCCTTTAATACATACAGTCAGTGATGTGAAAACGGTTTTCACATGTGGGGCCAAATGTGATGCCATCTGTCTGACAGGTAAAGCTTGGCTGAAGACAATGATCTCAAACACAGCAGCAAATCTACAGCAGAATGGCTGAAACAAACAAAAACAAAACAAAACAAAACAAGAAAACCATCAAGGTGTTGCGATGGTCCAGTTAAAGTCCAGACCTCAACATGACGGTGTGATCTTAACAGAGCTGTGCGTCAGTGAACTGAAGCAACACTGTAGTGAATAGTGGGCCAAAATTCCTCCACAATGATACGAGAGACTGAAAAAGATACAGAAAACAATTACTTCATGTTGTTGGTGATAAAAGCTGCTGAATTATGGGGGTGGACTTAGATTTCACAGCACTCTATGGAGTCCTGTACAAAACTCTCTTTTTCATGACTGGAGATGTAAACACTCAACCCCCACACTATAGAGATGTGTTCTGAGCTGCAGAAAAAATGTTACTATAACCATTTTCTCCCATTTGGCAGAGCAAATTCATAGTGCAAAAATGTATTTTGTGGTAGGCCAGGGTGTAAATACAGACAGTAATGTTTAACCCTTTATTGTGCACTCCTTGACAAACTTTGAAATTCAACACTTCAATCTTAGAGTGTTGTTGAAGGCCATAACAAGACTTTATTAATTTTGTGGCATTTTACATAACGTTTCATTTTTATGTAGGAATCAAGATCAAGTTACCATATTTGGTTCCTTGTCTGTAACTGGTAAAAAACAATAAAGTCCAAGAAAAGAAAGAGTGTCTAACCATAATGCAATGTGTATGAAATGAGCTCAGGTCTCCCAGGAAGCATTTGGAAGTGAAAAGTAACAATAGGGAATGAGAGGTGGCAGGTAAGACATCTCATGAAGGTCTACATTAGCAGGTTTTCAAACCTTCGAGTAATAAAACTGATTTATGGAGCGGTATTGTGCCAAGCTTTTACAACTGACCCTAAAACAATTTTGTTTGCCCGCCTGCTCCTTTTCAATATCCTGAAAACATGTTTTAAGTGGGTTTTTTTTGTGCTTCTAAGAAAGGTGGAAATTGAAGGACTGAGGTGAAATGATAAAGTAAAAGCACTGAATGCCAAGTGTCACGGATGACATTCTCTCTGAACCTGACAAATGTTCAGTAGTTAGGAGAAACATGCATTTAGCATAGGTGACAGTCTGAAGATTGAAGCTTTTTAGAAATCTGTAAACATTTTAAATCTAATTTCGTGCTTATACACCTTATGTATTTTGCTGATGGAAACTGAAAACACCATAAATCAGTGCTTGTGAATCATTGCGTTTGCTGTTGGCTCAGTCATATATTCAGCCGGGGATACTGAAGAAAGGAGCTCACATTCAAAACTTAATATGACAGCACAACATATATATTGGAAACCTCCTAAATGAAAAAAACAACAACCAAAAAACAAAAACCAAAAACCAAAAAAAAACAAACATACTGGAGTCTCCCTATTACTAACTTCTTTTATAAAAATTGTTTTATGCCATGAAAGCACATTTTGGAGTCATAACACTCAGACACAGAAAATGAGAAACAACAAAAGAGGGAAACCTGGGTTTATCACCTACCTTGCTGTGCTCTGTAATGGAATGCTATTCAAATCCCCAGCTCCCCTGAATACTTTGCTGCATGGCTGCAATCCAAAACAAAAACCTCCTTCACTGTACCCTTGATGCTACAGCCCTAATGGTCCTTTTTGATGACAAGCTGGAGAACAGAAAACACCCTTGCAGTTAATTTTCCCGACTGACCCTATGACGATGAGCCTTGACGCGGTTTGCTCAAGGGCAGCAGATAAAGGGGAGGTGGGGGGTGGGTGGGCAGGGAGTGTGCACAGTATCCTTGGTTTTGGAATGCAACCACTGTGTCGCTCTGTGTTTGACACATGCTGCAGTGCATTAGAATCAGCTCAGCCATCACTCAGCTGGGCCCTGTGCTCTAAGCCTGTAGCATCAGTCCAATCAAATGAGCTTTTCTGACCGCCATGCCTCTGGAGGAAAGCCCTGAGCAAAAGAAACATGTCAGTCTAATGACTGACACACACACACACACACACACACACACACACACACACACACACACACACACACGCACACTATCTGGCTGATCAAACAGCCACAGAGATAACAACTGAACAAGGGGGCTTCGACATCAACATCTGTGAGTACATGATTGAGCGGAACAACATCGCAGAATACTCGAATGCAGCCAGAGTTGCTGCGTAAAAACCTCAGTCATTGAGTGACTGATGTTGAGTCCTGCTTAAGCTCACACAATGGAGGAGAGAGAGAGAGGGAATGAACTGTCAAATAAGTGCAGAAGAAGAAAAGCACAGGTGAAGCTGTAAAAACTAGGGTGAAAAGAAGAAAAAAGTGTGGATGAGAGAGACAGAACAAGGGGTGGAGGTGGAGGAGGAACGAGAGCGAGGACCAGAAGAGATAAGGAAGAAAAAAAACTGTTTTAGGAAAAAAAAAAAAAGACAGGCCATCTGGTGAGATGGAATTACATTAGCGATGCACATACAGCTCTCGTGCACCTGTCTCATCAACACATAGCTCAGGCTGAGATGGTTTGTGTGCATGTAGTATGTGTGAACACACGTGTGTGTGGGTGATTGCTGAAGGAGCTCAAAGTGAGGTTTCGACCTTGAAATTTTTCGCTGCAATCCTAAAACATTTGCCCATATTGGGCATTGAGTTACACCAAAACTCTGTCTCATTTACAGCACAATAAAGCATATGGGGTGTCCATGCCCTTAAAAGCCTGTTCAAACTGTCCAGAGAGGGGGAAAAAAAAATTAAGAGGGCTTGGGGTGCCTAATGTTCATAACTATCACCTCACATAAGAGCTCTTCTACATTCCCATTTACCCAATATTACATGCATGAATAATCCAATACACGCAAAAGTGCAATATTTCCACCAGGACCCCGACTAGATTAGCAAACGGGGTTTGGCACAGTCATCTCCCCCCTCTCCTCCCCCCAACGAGAACTCCCAGGCCTCTCCCAGGAACACAGAGCAAGAGTAATCAGACACAAGACACATCTTTCTTATCTCCGGCCCACTCCTAACAAGCACATAATTGCCAATATCTTTGCTGAGTTGGAGAACGAATACCCTGGAGACTAGCTATGTATATACACCCTGATAGAGAGATGAGGAGGGGTTGCTATAGGAACAAGGAAACCCTAATGTTTTTAGGGAGGACAGGAGGAGAGTGGAGCAACACGAGAGCGAACAAGAAGGTTGAAGGACCCAAAGAACCAGAAACTAGAGCACTTGTGTGCGTCCCCCTTTGAACTTTTTTTTGTTAGACCAGAGTGAATCAGAGTGGATGTAATTAGGCTTCTGTGAAACTAATCAGCAGAACAGACAACTTAATATCAAAGTGAAAACAAATCACTTTACATTGCAGTTTACATGAAATTAAGCACAATTAAAAACAGAAAAAGCAAATAAAGAGGTGAGTTTATGTAGACGTAATCCAGGAGCCAAGTGCTCCATTTTAGATAGTTTTTTTCTACTTTGGGTTATGATGTTAATGAGAGCAAATATCCTTAATATGATTAATTAAGGCAGCCAGGTCTGGCTGTGAGTATAGAAGACCTTCATATCTTCTGTTTGTGAACGGCAGCCAATCAACAACAGTTTATTTTAGACATTGGATTATCTGTTTGGCAGCACCAAGGCCCTTTACGTAAGCACCATCGTGCAGAGTCCAAGAATAAAATTATGAAACTGAAAACGAATACCAAAGTTCCTCTTTAATCACTTCTGGTACAGCAGCTAGTTGTTTTAATTGAGGTAAGTGAAGATCAACTGCGTATTAAAGTGTCACTCTTGATTTGAGCCAAGTACCCTGTGCGGGGAAACTTCAACAGCAAGAAAATTTCCTGCCAAAAAAACCCCCCTAACTGATAAGGACAAACAAACATCTGAGAAAGATTTTGGACACAGAAGGTAAAAATTACCTTTCAAGGGAAGGGACAGGAAGGGAAACTTCCAGTAAGCTAAAACATTTGAAATTTTGGCCAGTGTGATAAGAGGAAGCATGTGTAACACTCACAAATGGAAAACAGAAACTGAAATTGAGCCTCTTGGTCATTACACCTAATGCACCCTCAGTCAGAGACCCTTGTGTGTACAAAAGGTGAATGGTTACATTTGGTGGGAAAGGCTCTGCTCTTTAAAGGAGACTGGGCTAATCCCCCTTTTAAACACATTTACATTAAACAGCATCAGCAGATTAATGCACACCGTACACCTGCATGAATATTATATTAGATATATACATGACTTTTTAATGATTCTTCTAATAATGATCTTGAGATTAATATTCACCAAAACATTATCTGTTACAGCTGTTACACCATTATCTGATAAGACAAGTATCCTGTTCAAGTATTTTTGAGTCACCAAAACTGAACACGCCTTCACAATTGGCTTGCATATGTTGATGATGTCTGTGAAGTGTTACACCGGCAGCAGCCTAACTGTTGATACCGGACAGGCTGGATCCACTCTTTCATGTCGTTCACACCAAATTTGGACCCCATACCCAAATGTCGCAGCTGAAATCAAGTGTCATGGAATGGCTGTGTAGCAGGCAGGATTGGGACTGACGTGACAAAAAAAAAAAAAAAAGAACTCAAAACTTTAAGCTTTAATGCTGGAGTCTTTCAAAAGACAAAAATGCTAAACAAGGCACAGCTGGAGCCAGGAAATACAAAACTAGAAATTCAGAGAACCACATGGAACGGGGGGGGGGTGTACTCAGACAATAAATACACAAAAGGTAATTAGGGAAGAGGAAACAGGTGGGAGCACACCTGGAACTAATCACAAAAGACAAGCCAAGAAAAGTAGAACTAAATACAAAGCACGAGAGACAAGACATTGTCAAAATAAAACAGGAAATAAGTACTGAGACACAAACATAGGAACTCGACAGAGACAAGACTGAAGGGACAGAATTAAACCTATAATCATCCTAAACGAAGAATTGACGTTACAAACAGTGAGACACCCCCACCCCCCTGTAACTTGAGAAGTACATTTAAACAACTTCACTTTCACCATCGTTTCATTCACCCAGCAGCTATACAAACATCGAGAGGTTTTAGATTGTACAGAGTAAAACTAAAGCCAGTGCATCAGTATCCAGAGAGACTGAACTTTACCACACCGCAGTGCATATGCATCCTCTGGGATCTGCATGAGCCAATTCATAGCTTCATACCTGGGATAAATAAAGAACTTCCTGAGGATAAGTAAAGAAAGTATTGTTTCAGGAAGTGCCAAAAAAGAGGGAGAGGAAAAGAGGGAGAGGAGGTCTGTCATGGTTCCCCTGCCCTCTCAGGGCCTGATCCACTTTCTCTCTCTCTCGCTCTGTTGTGGGTGTTGGCATGTGTGTGGCTTAATTGTTATCTCTTCCCAGGTACAGTACAGGCGTGGCCACTCTAATTTCCACTGGCTCACCTGATTCCACTTGCATGCCACCTGCAGTGCATTACACCTCTCCATTCCTCACCGGTATATTCAGCTATATTGAGTGGTAGTATTAGAAGTGTGTTTTCTTAACACTGAATGGTGATAACTGTGGGAGATGCCTGCTTGACCCACTCTCGCCCACAGCAAAAAAACATTTTGAATCCTGACCTGTGAAAACTGAAATTACTCAGCTGCACACTAGAACAGCAGAGAGACCACAACGACTTATCTGGAGTTGATTATCAGAACCCACAGTCAGAGGAAAGTATAATCACTAACAGCTCTAACCACCTTGTGGTTTCAGGATCCCATTCACAGGAGATATGAAGCCTGGAAATTCTTTGATTAATTTCTGTGAACTATTTTGAGTTTATTCATTAATCATCTTTGAACCTTTTTAAATGTGTCCTTTGAACCTTTTTCGGTGTGTCATGCAATTTGAGCCCTTTGAGCTAACAGTGAAAAGGCCAGGATGAATTTATTAATTTTTTGTTGTTAATTAAAAAAAAAAAAGCAAAAACATTAAATGCAGGACTATTGAAAAGCAAACAGGTGCTTGTTTAAATGTAACACTTCTCTGCAGAAAATGCAACACAGTAACAGGAAATAATGACCAAAGATTTTCCGGCGTGTGTCTTTTGTTCAAAGTGACAACTGAGGTATTATCGAAGCTGCAGTGGATCAAGAAAAAGATAAAATCAACATTCAGAGACATTACTTAAAATTTAGGATGTTAATATGTTGAAATGGTCATTTTAAAATAGGTTGTCAGCCAGTCTAATCCAACATTTGCAGGAAAATAATAAAAAAAATCATCATGTAACGATTGCGTGTTTAATGTTTGTGCCTAATTTAAATCAAACAGCAGATATTATTTTTCAGATAGAATTCTAAAACAAAGGTGTTCAAGTGCCCAGCTGTCTTAAAAAAAACAAAGCTTCATTCAACATCTACAGCGAGCGTGTTTTGCAAAAATAATTAAACCAAGGAAAAGTCCACAGGGGAGTGTAATTTGCAGTTCAACAACAGAGTCAGGAAGGAGTGACAGACAGTCGGTAATTAGACGGCAGAAATAGAAACCGAGTGAGTCGCAGAAAAGCAGCAAGAACAAGTGACAAAGACAAGAACCTCAACTTTGTAAAACGGGTAAAAATATACACGTTGATATTAAACTGATTATACTTCAGCTACACATGTGCAAGCTTGACATATAATACTCATTTGCTATTAGTCAACAAAATACATCAGTGAGGCTATTATTGACTTGAAAGTCTGTCATTCTTATGGTGTATCACTGGATTACCAGCTAGCTATCTGTAATGTCAGCTTTTGTACTGCAACACGAGAAAAGCCGAGGCCATAACTTATGTGTGTGAGAGATCACATTATGTTGGCCGAGCTCTAATCATCCTCTGATGCCAGAGGCGCTCCATTCAGCCTCCTCCTCAGTGTCTTTATCAGTCTCTCTCTCTTTGCTTGTGTGTGTTTGTCTCTATCTTCTGCTCTTTATATCTCGCTTTCCTCCTCTCCGCCTCTCTGTAATGGCATTTCAATAGGACAGATAGCCACAGGAATCCAATACGCAGAACATCTAATTGAGTCTTTAATAGGCTGTCTGATGTCTGATGCCGTTGGTTCATACTGAGGGAGAACCGAGTCACACTTCAAACAACATGCCACTGCCAGCTGGACTCATTTGGATAGGTCACTTTTACAGGCTGGATCAACAGCACTATCATGTTGTTTGTTAATTACACACGCTACAAAAAGGATTTTCCTTCTTTTATCATCCAGGGGCAATGTTGAGGTAAACTTTCAGGTCTGCTAAAAAAGACCCACATCCTTTTTTTCCCCCAAAACAACTGAGAGTGGATCAAAGAACCTGCTCATTAGGGCCGTGTCTAGTTTTTAAGATTCGATTTATTGGTTCAAATTTGCTCCCTTTTGATAATCCCAATAGAAAACAGGTTGGTGACATATTGACGTGTGTACAGCGTGGAGAATGAGACTTTTGGGAAGCAATGACACAGACAGTAATCATCGGTGGTGATAAAAGAAACCAACGCAGACAAGCCAAAAACTGCAGTTTCTCCAATCGCCAGTCGAGGCCGGCTCCAAAAGAGTATCATTCCCCACAGACTCCCGTGTTAAAATGCCCAACTTTTCAGAAGAAAGAAGCATGTTTACAGCTTGGTACAAAAAATGTTTTTATTCTCGTCAGAGTGTGGGTGGTAGTGGAGAAAGGACCCAAATGCAGGACACGAAGGCAAATGAAAACCGTGTTCCAAACAACTAAACAATGCCCACAAAAAAAGATGAGTAAAACATCAAAAATTGACAAAAGCAGAAAACCAGATACATGAAATGCCAGCAAGCATTTTTATAATAATAATAATACTAATAATAATAATGATAATAATAATAAACACAGGATTCAGGACTTCTTTATTTCGCTAATTTGTGCCTCCTCATCTCCTCTTTCCATCTACCTGCCTGTGACCCAAAAATCAATCTCAGTGCACCATTGTGAAGGATGTCTCAATTCCTAAAATGCATCTGGAGCATGGAGGACAAAAGAGGCTTGCTGTAGGATACAAAGGTGCATCTTTTGCAGAAATGCTTTTACTTTCAATATATTTAAAGAGGCGTGGCACACAGCAGGAAATTACAAACCAAAGTGGGAGGGGGACCCTTTAAACAAACCTTTTTATCCATATACTGCACCATGCTCTAAATTTATTGGGAAGTAGCCCTGAAATATAAAACACTGTTACATCTGTGATCAATAAACGCAGCAGTAGTAGGGCTAAAATGAGACAATTTGAACACATTTATGTCAAACATCATATTTAATTGACATTTTAAAATGACAGCTCCATAAGAGGGATGTCTTATTTGGTTAAATGCCTGCTGCCTCGACTCCTCTCTCCTCCTCGTCGCTTCCTCGCTTCCTCCCCTCCTCCCCTCACATCTCTGGTAGGATGAACTAGACAACAAGTACTTGGGAAATGAGAAATCAAGGAATCAAGGACTCAATAATAATATTACAAGAGGTAAAACTTATAGTCTACTAAGAATAATAAATTAAAGCAAAACAGAGATCCAAAACACCGGGAATAACAACAACAACAAACGAAACAGAAACCACAAACTTAACCATCCCCAGAGCTCAACATCACAATAAAAAAAATTACGATCTGAAACTGTAAATAACATTAGAGTCCAAAACTCTGACTAAACCTTCAGAAGATGACATTTTCTATAGCCACGGTGGCCCTTCATGACAAGGATGATTTTGTATTTAACTCACCCACTGAGAGTCTGAAGGACAAGTTGGCTGCTCAGTTTCAGTGATGAATGGCTGCATCTTACTAACCAAGCCAGAAGCACTGGCTGATAATTCCGTATGCTCTACCCACTTCATCCCGAATATGGTCACTTTGGGAGTAGTAGTCAACAGACCATGTCACATTCATTTCTCACAACTAAGCAGCCAGCGCTGTCATTCCTGCTCACAATTGGTGACCAGCAATATGGATACACTAGTTGTCTTTTTTGGCGGCTGCGCTTCAGGGGGTCACTCCATTGGATCATCTGACAGCGTCTCACTTTATCCCTGGCATCTTCCTCTGTCACACCAACCCTCTGCATGTCCTCCTTCAGTACATCATGCCTGGCAGCTCCATGCATTCAATGTCCTTTGTCCAATATATCCAGTAAACCTTCTCTGCACATGTCCAGACCATCTCAGCCTTGCCTCTTTAACTTTGTCTCCAAATTGGTCAACCTGAGCTGTCCCTCTGAGGTACTCATTTCTAATCTTGTTCATTCTGGTCACTCCCAGTGAAATCTTAACATTTTCTCTGCCTCCTGTCTTTTTGTCAATAGCCAGCGTCTCACTACCATCTCATAAACCTTCCCGTTTCAGTCTTGCTGCTATCCTTCTGTCACAAATCACCCCAACACTTGTCTCCACCCACTCCACCATGCAGGAACTCTCCTTTTCACCTCTCATTCAAACACATCTATTCTGTCTTGCTTCTACTGATTTTAATTCCTCTTCTCTCCACTACATACCTCTACCTCTCCAGGCTCTCTTCCACCTGCTCCCTACTCTCACTACAGATCACAATGTCATCTGCAAACATCATAGTTCACAGACATTCCTGCCTGACATTGCAAACAAGAACGGACTCAAGCTCGATCCCTGATGTAATCCCAACCCTACCTTGCACCCATCTGTCACTCCTACACACACCCCACCACAGTCTTGCTATCCTGATACATGTCCTGCACCACCCCCACATACTGCCACTTCTGACTTCCTCATGCAGTACCACAGTTCCTCTCTTAGCACCCTATCAGATGCTGTTCCCTAGATCCACAAAGACACGGTATGACTCCTTCTGACCTTCTCGAAACTCTCTCCACCAACACTCTCAAAGCAAACACTGCATCTGTGTGCTCATGGACACAATAGAAGAGAATGCTTTTATTTGTTCGGTGTACATGTGATATAAATTAGCGTATTTAGTATGTGAGGGTGGTTAAACAGCATTAGATTATTTCTGAAATTGAGGTAAAAACGCTCCATTTTGAAACACAGATTAAAAAAGGACTACATCTCAGTGCCAGTAAAAGCATTTTTAGTGCTTATCTGAGTTTCTAACGATTAGATGCATCATTGTTCTGATAAGCATCAGCTGTCTTGAAATGTCTTCTCCACATCTACAGAGGATGTGGCGGTTCAGGTCAGGTCAGTTTGCAAGTCTTGAGTTGGATTGTTTTCTCATGTAAAAATCAATACATTTGTTTTGGTAATTTGGTTTGTGAATAGCTTGTGAGCGCCGTTGATAAAACCTCAGAAGTCGAGCAGCTAGAAAAACAAACAAACTGAAAGGTCAGCGGATGTAAAAAATGGCAATGGTGCTCAAAACTTACAAAGAGAATTTCACTCATTTCTAGGCAATCAACAAGACCCAGATTTACCCAGAGAGTCTAGACCTATATATCTAATGGTTGTTATATAATAAGGATGACTGTGAGAGGATGATTCAGGTTTCAAGCCTGTTATAAAATACTGCTTTTTGTACGCTTGTTTGTGTCTTTCGGAGGGCTCAGATTGACACTTTATAGTATATTTGGATCATTACGGATGTTGCTCGAGTCCGAGCACTGTCGCTTATTTTTCCTCCTAATGATCTAAGAGTGCATGTGGGGAGTGAAAAGGTGAACCCAGTTCATTTAGGAACATACTGATTATGGAAATTATTTAAGCAATGATTCTCTCTTTGTTCGCCTCAGCATCAAATTATCTGTTTTATATGGGGATTTGTAGATGAATGCTCATGTGAAATCATATGTATGTCAGCCTTTGGGCATGAGTATGCACACTAACGGATGCTACAGGCCTGTGACTATATTCGATCTGCATAACTGTGGGATAATTAA
>JAMQGT020014080.1:0-122500 GCA_024447675.2 Pterophyllum scalare
ATATCCCTGTTACTTCGTTCAGTTACGTATTGCTGTTTATATAAAGAACATACATCACACGTATCATGTGTAAAATATAGAGCTGCAGGAAATCATTCACATGTAAATATTTGATTTGAAGTCACAAAAATAATTTTTGCGTTTTTCTCAATAATGTGACTTGAATAAGAGTTATACTGCTGTAACCTCAAAAATATGTTTTTATATATTCTTAAACACTTTTATACATGTTCTAGTTTGTGATAATCTGACTAACACCAAATCCAAAAACCTTTCAGAAAGACATTTCAGCAGAAAAACTCAGAAATAGGATTGGTTTGTGTCAGAAGAATAAAGCTCATAAATCCACCTTAAAAACATCTTTGCCCAGTAATCCCAGTGATCCCAGTATTCCCACCCTGATCACAGTGTACCGGTAAAGTTGTGATTGCCCCTTCAGGAGAACCAATTCTTCTCATTTATTGCTCCATATTTTTATTCTTGTGCTCTGCTAAAGTAGCTTTGCATGATTCACAGTTCAAAATAATCTGAAATGAGCGCCTCCCTCTTCAAGAGTTAATAAATCCATTTGAAATACTGAGTAAAATTCCTCTTTCATTTCCAGTAAAAGTGACGGCACACTGGAACGCTTCTTCACTACTGTAACCTTGAAATAAGAATGTTTTGCAGTGATGCAGCATATTAAATGTGAAAATGAAAGTGAACATGTGAAAGTAAAGTAATTTACCAGGCATGCAGCAACAGATGTAATATCCACGTATTTCAGACCTAAAACCTTTTGCTACAGTGATCTTTATGACATTCAGTAATCCTGCTGATTGATAACTGTCAGAGGTAATAACTGTATTCATGCTGTGTGCATGATTCACAGTTCAAACAAACTTACTGGTTCTTAGTACAGCCCCTTAGTTCACTGAGCCGTTTTAGCTCCTCCCACTTTAAAACAACTTCAACTGTCCCTCGTAAACAGAGGTGGAGCTTCAGTGCCTGAGATCTCTATGATATCATACAGAGCCAAGAGTAGAAAAAACTGTGATAAACTGAGTGTTTACAGCATTCTGCAGCCTTAGATTCTGACTCATACACACTGTTCTCGTTTATTAGACACTTTGCATGTCTAAAGGTACTTTTCATGATTTCCATCTGCAAAATGTAACTAAAGCTTTCACCACCAGGGGCTCCATTTTACCAATGGGTCTGTTAAAATATTTTTGGAAGTTCCCTGCTGTTCTTTCAACATTTGATATTTCTTTTTATCCCCTTTTGCAGGCTGCCATTGCAACCAAAACTGTCACATTTAAGCTGCATAGGTCCACTTTTACAGTGTGAGCTTCTTTGAGCAGCACCTGGTGGGGAACTGCAGCTGTTAAAATGTCAGTAACATATTCATGTTTCTGTCACATAGGCCTAGAGACCAGTTGGCAACCACCGGTTGCTAGGTAAAAGTGTTTTTTCCCCCTGCTGGTTCAAATTCTTTTTTAATGTGATGTGGACTAAGAGTCCTTAATAAAAGTTTATCTATCTAAATCGAGTCATCTAAATCAGTCTCTATTTTCAATTTGTGTCACACTTTTTCAAGTTTCATCCAAACTATGAACAACCACAGTGACCTTACTGTTTGCCAAAGTAATTACAAGAAGGGCTTTGGTGCAGCACCCTGTGGGGGCCTAATTTCACTTAGTGTCCTCCAGCAATTGCTCAGTGGTCAGGGAACACACATTTTTCCCTAGAGACCAAAGGTTGCCAGGGGTCACCAATGAGTCTCTAGGCCTGTGTAACTGAAACTTTAATAATATAAAGGTGGAGCCAGTCATTTAGGCTCAACTCCTCAAATAAGAAACCACAAACTGAGAGAAAAGAGAGAAAATCCAAATGATTTTCATTCCACATTGCAGCATTGGACAGTTCAGCTTGGGACTGAACAGCTTCGTATCAGCCTTTATGTTAACATGGAAAATCTCTGCCTGGAACCGGGAGTGCTTTGACATACTGGGAAACATTTATGGCCTTGATTAGATAAGCTGTCTTACTGATTTCTCAATGGGCAACTTTTTTCTTTTGCACAGACCTTGTTGGGTGTGAAATGTGCATTTAGATGGATGTCTGTGTTTGCGTTTAAATGCCATGAATTCATCTCAAATTGGTAGTCCAAGCGTCACTGTGCTGAGAACTCGTCGCTTTGTTTCTTGTTTAAACCAAGCTACATCCTGTGAGGCTGGAAAATGAAGACACTGTTGAATGAAGCCCAGTTTTTGGCACTTTAGTGTTGGCTTCATTTCACTTCCTCTAATGGCTACTTGAGTCTGGTTGATTCTGTAATTACAGAAGCAGGTGGACAAAAACACTGAGTTTTAATGCTGCAGCACAATTCTTCCATATAAGTTATATGGGAGTGCATATATAGTCTTCAATACATCAAATATTATAGATGTAGAGGAAGTGAAATTCAGCACACTGGTGCCCTATGGTATGTTATGTAAACATAACACATGTTGCTGCCTATAAAGCTCAATTTTCTTATGTATTTACAAACCAGGCAAATGTTTGTTTCACTGGATTTCAGTGTTTAGGACCAATATACTGTATGATGGCTATAACCTAAGTTCTGAATGTTAAACGTGTAGATAATGCTTTTATATAGCTATATACCGTCAGTCACAGTAAGACGTTCATCGTAAAAACACGAGATCCCATTTGAAGTATTAGCTTCGCATGCTTTACGAACAAACAAAACAATATAAAAAAAATCATATTTGCTTCCCAATGCAGGCATATGGGTCCTTTATGAAAAACATCCACCACACCTTGTAATTTGTAGTTTTGTAGCAGCCTCCTTTCAACCAGTTTTAAAAAAGCTCATTGCTCAGCCACTGGAGTACTCCTTTCTCTGAATCCTCTTCAGTTTATCGGTTGTTTTTCTTTGGTGTTCTCTGGTGTGTTCTGATTGTTCACCATCTGGTACTCTTCTTTACTTTTGTCCCTCTTTCGCAGAACAATGACCGTCAGCAGGTAGCAGAGCAACGCTCCGCACACAAAGACCACTTGCAGTCCCAGAAACCTGCAGGTATAAACACAAACAGGTGGTTATGGGCGTTTTTATGGCTGTTTTGATGTTTGGGGTTTGGTCCGGGATGAAGTCTGATGATCCAGGACTTTACAAAGCCACAAATCTCTGCTGCGTATAGTAAAAGTATGTTTCTATGCTGGCAGTCTTCATAGCTGCACAAAAGGTGCATTTTCTAACATTTAAATATACCTAATTTCATTCAGCTTCCATTGTTTTCTGATAAGAATTATAAGATTGTATCTTTTTGTTTTTTTACCCTTTAATACCAAACTTGTCGCTGGTGACAGAACGTACTTCAAAAGTGCCGCTGTTCTTGGACTTCTGGCAAGAATTACTGTAATAACCCTACACTGGGTGTGAAATGCAACTTCTCAGCTTTCAGAAACTGTTTGAATTTTTCAGATAGGTAAAACAGTCGAGTAATGACGGTAATTAAAAAGTATACTTGATCTGACATCTCAGTAGTGATACGCTTGGTGTTAGATTTAACTGCCTGACTCAAAACTGCATCACAACATCTAAATAATGATCATTTACTACTTCCTACTATGAGAAGAAAAGATTGCCATATTCATTTTAATATTCAAATGAATTTATTGACTACTTCTTCGTATTTTGTTAGAATCAGTAAGTTATAACTTTCCAAATAGTTCCTAAATTAAAAGACTGGCCTGAAAAATTTTGGTCTGGTGCCCCAACCTTTTCCCAGCAGGTGTTTTTGTACCTGTTTCTGAAGCGGTCCAGGTCGTAGTAGTGACAGGAAGTGTTCTTGCCACATTTTTTGCCCCACAGGATGCAGGTGGTGTCGATGACGCTGCCGTACAGCACCGGGCCGGGCATAAATGCTGCAAAGAGACCGAGATTTATGCTCAAAATTGCTTGTTGAGGGAAATTTTGTTCTGCACATGGAGCAAAAGCTGCAGTTCCACAAATGGCCACTTGAGGCAGGGGCCAAAGGTTGGTTTTTTTCTTTTCCCCAAATTCATTCATTTGGATTTCTTTAAGACACGGTAGGGGTATGGTCTCTTTGACTGACCCAGCAGCAACCAAGATGCTAACACTGACACTTTCAAATGAAAATAAAAACAATGAGTGACAGTGTGACCTTTCACTGGATTTGACATTTGGCACTAAGACTGCATTTTTTACACTTTCCCCTTACATTTCCTGTGATATATAGCAGAAAAGAGAACTGAAATGCAGGTTGTGGAGACAGACAAAATAAACAAAGTAAAAAAATATAAAAAATGAAGCTTTAATGGCTGTTCACAAAAAGCAGTTACATAAAGTCCAGCAAAGTAAATTAAAGCACAAATTCAAAAGATACACAAAGAGTGAGCACAATGGAGGCCAAACAGAGCTGACACTCTGAGAAGAGGAGGGGCAGAACTACCTGCTCATTAGACACAGGTGAAAGCAGTGAGGGCACAGAGGAGGGCAGACGGAGACACAGGTGAAAGCAGTGAGGGCACAGAGGAGGGCAGACGGAGACACAGGTGAAAGCAGTGAGGGCACAGAGGAGGGCAGACGGAGACACAGGTGAAAGCATTAAGAAGGGAAAAGACAGACGTCACACACAAGGCAGAGCAATTACCAAAATAAAACAAAGTGTGCAAAAAAAGAAAGGAAGGAAAACTCCAGAGACAAAACAGAGACAAGACAAATCTGAAGAAAAGAACGAATATCAATGAAAATCAAACCCAGGAGCACGACATTTATCTGAATCCCAACAGTTTCCAATCATCATCCGCTCGATTTTATCAGAATAACATCTCCAAATAACACTGAGCTGATCTATATTTCTATCAGTGTCCTTCCTTTAAAATTACATAAAACATATGCAAAGAAAACACTGCCAGCACATCTGGCACTCTAAACCTCCTCTGATCTGAGGAAGTATGTGATGACTTACCGAGCACTCTGAACAGCATGTACTGAACTCCCACTGCGAAAGACTTATCCTCTGGAGGCACCTCCCTGCAGCAGACACGAACGTCACATTCATGATAAGGAAGCACGATGCTGCAGCTAACTATTAATTTCTCAAGTGATTAATCACAAACTTCTCCACTTGTCTAGAGTCGGAGTGCGACCACGTTAGAAAAGAAATACTCTGGAATGAGAAAATCTCACTATGTGGTGGATGGGAAGCAATTTTCCAAGTTTTTCTTTTCCCATAAATCTTCCATTTGTTTTGGTTTCCTTCCTAAATGTTAGTTACAATAAGAGCAAATGAAAATGCCAACTTGAGTAGTCGCCATCACTCAATGCTGTAACCTGATTGATTGCTTTGTGGTTTCATCAGAAGATAGATTACAGGTGACTTGTTATTTTATTGATACCTGAGTATCATTACACATGATGGCGTCTGGGAAAAGGAGGCGATGAAGGCAGTGAGACCCAGCAGGACCATGAAGGGGAGGAGGAGGCGCTGACACCCACTGCCGCAGGTCCCAGGGCGGGCGAAGTGAAGACCGCCGACACACCGACACTCAGTGTAGTTCTACAGAAACACACACGATGCGAGGATGCAGGAAACATGATGATCATATCTGTTATCTTTATGGCTTTTTTAAAGTGAACTGTTTCATCTCCTGTTTCAGTGGAAGATGCTCAAATGCCAGGTCGTGTTTGTAAATGAGAACGAGTTCTCAAACATTTTCCCCTGGTAAGATAAAGGTTTTTTAAAAAACTAAGTATAAGTATAAGTAATAGCTTTAGGCTCAGGCTTCAGGCTGCTCTAAAAGGTCAGCTTCACACAGTCTTCTTCTATTCTTGGCTCTGTATGATGTCACAGAGATGTTCTTAATATGGTCATGGAAGGCACAGAAGCCCCTCCCATCTGCTTTTCAAACCTTTGTGAGGGGCGGCCAATCAGAAGAAATCTGGCTAAAAGAGAGAGGAGCTAACTGGGTTCAATAAACTACAGCTCATGTAAATAAATGGCACTTCCAATTTCACATTTGAAAAACTGACCTGATGATTATTTCAGCGTCTCAGTGATAATGAAACCAGCAGCAGCTGCTCTTTAGTTTCACTTTAAGCTCTTGCACTAAAAATGAAGCGGAAGCTTCTTTCTCAGGACAGGAACAACGCTTCCTAAAATGTAATCACATACCTGACAGAAATATAAAATGTAAAATTTATTTTCTGTCCAGCAGGTGAAAAAAATGCAGCTGTGCAGGTCCACAGGTCCCGTTAGGCTTAACGAGTTTCACTGTGGCTCTTTGAGCACTGCGTGACGCTCACGCCTGCAGACTTGGATCTGAGGGTCTCAGCAGGTCAGAAATGATGCTTGGATTAGAAATTGGTTGATTTTGAACTTTGTCAGTGAATAAATTACATTTCTTAGAAATTCATGGGAAGTTAAAAAAGGTCATCAGGCTGAAAAATGCTCCATCAGAGGGAGAGGTTTGGGACAGGTCTGAAACATCTGGATGTAGAATTTCCTGTGTGTGAGATAATGAAAAGCTTTGGCTGCTCTGAATGTTATGTCAACAGTTTCCCAAGAGCGCGAGTAACTGAAACAGGAACTGGCAGCAAACCAGCACACAGAGCTTTGTTGCCGCTGCACACCTCCTGAATTTAAATGTGAGCAGCTGTTAATCACGATGTGAGATCACAGATGGCTTCATAGAAGAAAATTCGAGGAAAAGAAGAAATTCCTTCTTACTGTGACTTTGGTGGTGTTGGTGTCTTTTTCCAGAGAGCGACAGCCGGCGTGGCACGGAGACCTGAACTCCACGCCGTCTGAGCCGCAGACCGGGTTAAACGCCTCCTCAGAACAGCGACAGCTAGAACTGCACTGCAACGTATCAGGGCTGAAAACACAAACACACACGTTTAAACGTGTTTGTTAACATTTTATTAAGGAGGTGGGAAAGGTAGCTGTAGATCCCAAACAAGATTCACTCAGTACACAGAGGATACTGAAATATTTCTATTCTTTTGATCATGTTTTATCATCTGAATTTTTAACAACATCAATTTGTGCCCACAAGGTTTATGTGAGGTGCCAAAGGCCTCACCACCAACAGGAGCAAAGCAACCATGAGTCACAACCCATTCACTGTAGACCAAAGGCCTATGGCCATTTATTCTGAATTAATTTCTCTTCATTTGCATTGACACATAGAAACCACTGAGTTAGTCACCTTTGAACCCTCTGAAGTTGATACATGTGCATACTAAAGGTGTAGGTACCTGATGGTAGAGACCCCGGCAACATTCTGTGTGGGGCAGCCAATGAACAGCAGTGGTAGGGCGGACAATGTGCAGAGGAAGATGGCTATTGTGCACAACCTGCTGGCACCCTTGACCGAAAGATTGAACCGTCGCATCAGAACTCCACCCAGGACGGTCCCCAGCACCCCCATCGGGATCCCAACTCCTCCTGTAAGAAAGAAAGCTTCAGTCTGGTCCTTATTGTCCAGAGTTTGATTCCACTGTAACTGCCATAAAGCTGCTTTCATGTCCTCTCACCTATCATCATGGTGGAGAAGGAAACTGTCTGGCTGAACTGCTTCTCAATGAACTTGGCCATGAAGGTGGCAAGGCCAGACAGGAGAGCCGCCAAGTTCACCAGAGCCAGAACCACCAGCAGGTACATGGGATTTCGCAGGGTCCGCAAAGCAATTTCAGGAAATTCTGCAGGACAGTGGTGTACAGTATGACCGATGAAGTCTCACAGATGGAGCCATTTTTTTTCACCAAAACAAATCATCTGCTCATGAGAAACACCGACAGTTTTGGTTTCATCCGTCCAGCACGTGGACATTTAGGTTTGCCTCGGGATGAAACGTTAAAACTTTGGTAATCCTCTGATTTCATCATGTGGCCAATGTATTATATGCCCAATACTTTGGTTTAAAATCAGATACCTGTAGGGGGGTATTAACAGTCCAGTCAGTCAAAACTGTTTCATCATCATTCAGTTTCCAACTGAAGAAAAGGGACTAATGGACTAAACAGGCTAAAATGCCGGATGAAGCAAAGATGCCGAAGACATGGCGCTCGGCTCAGCCCTCATATAGAACACTTGCTGTTGACCCCATTTAAATATGCTGATAGCAGGAAACAGAAGTGGAAAAGAGGACTCTTACTTTTGAGGAACTTAAGGAGGGAGAGTTCCTGTAGTGTGTCTGTCTGCTGCTCCTGCTGCTTACTGTCTGGTGCAGACTCAACATCGTCAGCACCGTCCTGCACAAACATGGAAAGAACATCACATGGTGGCTTTTTTTTTTTCCACTGACGGATTTGAAACCAGTCAGTGAAAGATTAAGTGACTCTGTGAGAGGCTTCAGATAAACGTGTCCTGTTTGGTGTTGGTTGGTTCCTGGGGAAGCGAGTTACTCACAGATGTGAATTAGTTAATCTGAAATCTTCAAAAATCCCAAAGCTGTTTAAGGGAAGAATGATGAGGATTTTTTTTGTTTATGGAAAGGGTCTGAACCTTGAGATAAATGTCTCAGTTTACATTCCAGCTCCAAGCGCAGGCCAGGACTGGATGATAGAAAAACAGCAGCATGATGTGATCGTTCTTAGAGTCGTTTTCCTGTCTCCTGGTCCCGTATGAGCCCATTATTTGTGCACATAAGCTAATGTGACCAGTTCTCTATAAAGTGGTATCAAAGTGACAAAATTATATTTTTTAGGAGTGCTGACTGATTTCTTTGGCTGCACAAGAACAACAGTAACAAGCTGTCAGGAAAATATTGACATACCATCACCTCGTAGTTAATATGAGGTGATGATGACATCATCAATAACTTTACTTTACTCTGGTTCTGTTTCCACCGGCTGCTGAGGAAATATTGAGCTGCTACATGATTTAAAAGTACCATTACTGCAGGGGCAACTGTGGCCAGTCTCCTTTTTTTGACTCTGTGGTGGCAATTGAAGTGGCCACTTCAACAATGTGACATTCATAAGTTCACTAAAGGTGGGCCCGTGCGATATAAAGGCCCACTTTTGTGTTGGTTAATGATACAGAAACAATAAAACATATATTTAGACCTGCATCATTGCTCAGTTCTCTTTTTACCTGTGAGGTCAGCCAGTCTTGTGCCACAGAGCACCACAGCTCACGCACGTATTGATGTTCAAGTTGGTAGGTTAGCAGCCGTGTTATTATTGCAGGCTTACTGCACGTGCTTATGCCTGAACAGTGCTAAATATAGGATGAAATGGGTCACCGTGAATGTGGCTAATGTTCATTTTCAGTAACTATATATACAGCAGGAAGCACGGCTGTGCAGCTGTGCAGTCTGTAAAGCAAGTTTCTTGATTCTCTATGTCACACGGGTTGGCCACAGTATTTTGGATAAAAACAGGCCAACTTAAATATTCCTCCCAATTCCACAAATGTCTTTGGGTGGGTGGGAATGGGTGGGTCAGGGATGAGTCTCTCCAGCTCCCTGGGCTGCGGCTAAAACAATGAGGTGAAGGTAACTCTGGGCGATGCTGTTGGAAGCTGCTGATCATGCAGCATCATCATGACTCCTACTAGGTGCATTAGTAGACTGTTTTCATGCATTTCCCCCACCCTCCTTTCATGCACTACCACAGCATAGCTATGGATAAACACACTTAACTCCTTCCTGCCTTTGACTTTGGGTGGCCAAGATTAAACTCCTGATTATGACTTTTACAGGAGTTACGGTGACAGAAGAATATGCAAGATTTTCTCTGGGGCCTTTGTTGAGTAACTAAAGACAACATGCCATTGGCCAGTTTAGCCAATAACTCTGCACCAAACTGAGCAGAGAAATGTGGTTCAGCTCACAGAGGAAAACCTTTCACTGCAGCTACAGACGGTTGCTCAACACAGTGTTTTATCTGAGCTCACTGAGTGCAGACTGACCTGAAGTCCAAAGGTTTGTTTAACTAAGGAACCACTTTAAAATCCTTTCACATGTGAGAGATGTGCTAAAGGGTTATGTTTGATTCAAACTGTCAAACAACACAATATGTAAAAAAGACTCAATCACAAATGAGAATCATCATCTAACCTTTTAAAGGTTAAAGTCCCGCCTTAAACATAAGGCAGGAAAAAAAGTTCTTCTGTGGGGATAAGATTAGGATACAGCAGTGTGCTGTGCAGTGTCTGTAAAGTTAGAAAGGTTTACTGCTGTGCAGTCAAAGCTATTCTGATTGGTGTGTTCTGACTCTTTTATGGCCCTTACCTTAGAGCACCCATTAAGCTTTTACAAAATGAAGATACACACATAAATCTCTGGGGCTTTTCTGGTTGGTTCATGCACCAATTCAATTTTATTCATATAGCACCAAATCACCACAACAGTCCCTTAGTGCTACCAGCTGGCAGTTTGTGGATTTTACCCTCATTGTTTCAGCACGTGGAGGCTGTTGGCAGATTAAGTGGTCTTAATCTTAGAACTGTTTAATAGAAAGCAGAATTCACGTGGTCTTGACAGACGTAATGTGGTGGACACTTCATCAACTTAACACTTCATCAGTGTCTAATACTTCCCATATTTTTTTTCTAATTTCTGTAAATAAAATGCACCACCAACATTTACACAATTATTACATCTTCATGTTTTGGGTGATCTGACTCTCTCTCTCTCTCTCTCTCGAGGTCACACTGATGCAGAGTCTCTACAGCTCTGTAGAGCTGCTACAGTTGAGGTGGTGCAGGCATCTGATCAGGATGCCTCCTGGATGGCTCTCACTGGAAGGACCAAAGACTTAGAAAGCTTAGACTGCTGCCCCTGTGACCCAGGTCTGGGTAAGTGGCAGAAAACTGAGGGTCCTTTAGGATATAGTTTCCGAGCAGATAGTGAAGTTTAAGGTCTGCAAATCTAAAACGCAGGACAAATGAAGGTTGCAGATTTTGTTTAAAAAAGAAACTGTTGCAGAAGTTCCTACAAATGTTTTGCACTTTCAGGCAGTCCAGGTCATCTGGAAGCAGCTCGCTGGGATTCATCATCTGCAGCAGGTTTCATTTTCCTGCTGTTGGATGAGCTCCTGATCCCGGTCTAACTCCCTTTGCCACCTCCTTCGCCTTTTTACAGACAGTTTGTCAGTGGATCACAGAACTTTCTGCAGTACTGAATCAGAGAGTGAAGTAACACAGTTTGTTCCTCCATCTTTGTCAGTAATCAGCAAAACCTTGGATCAGCTTTCAAGTCTTGATTTACTTCTTTTTCCTCATGAAATTCACAGGACGTCCCAGTTTGTCTGTTTTTATTCAAGTTTTAGTGACTTCACTGGAACTGAACTGCTCAAATTTCAGAAGTGGATCAGTATTATAAAGATTTCAACATCTTTTATGTAACTCACAAACCCCCTTTGAGTGTGACCTGCCAAAAAGAAAACTTTTCCCCAAAGGTTAGATAACTTAGAGGTCTGAGTCTGTTCATATCAAGCTGGCCCAGATTTCAAACTGCAGCTCTACTTTTGTCAACTGAAACAAAAAAAACCTTTTAATTAGCCAAACCCTGAAATGTTTCCTCTCTGCACACAATCTCTGACCTGGTGAAAGTAAAGCAGCCTTAATGTGAGGGAAGCTTCTAGACAAAAATGCAGTGAAGCGCTGATGTTGGCTGCGTTACTCAGGGAGTCAAATTTCATGGGAATCTGTTGGGCAATCTTTGCCTAGTTTCTCTCCTTTGATTGAATAAACATGTGCAGAGTTGAACTTTCTCTTTTAATATGGGAATGAGCCATAACACACAGACATAAATTCAAGTTCGGGCTGGCTGAGTTTAGCTTCAGTATCTAAACCATCATCATCATCATCATTTCCCGTCATTTTGTGTCCTTGTGGCTTTGAAGCAGAAACTTTCTCTGTCATGAAAAATAAAAACAGCACCGTGCAGTGTTTGCTTTCTTTCTCAGTCCTATTTTGCCTGCATTGCAATTACAGATATTTTTAAATCTGTTTAGCCAAATGGCTCATTTACTTCCTCTGGCCATCAAATGTGACTGCCAACAAAGTAATTAACCCTCCTCTTCTTGTACTCACTCCCTGAGGTGTCTGAAGGCCATTAAATGTTCTTGGGGTTGCAGGTTGATGATTATCAGTGGGGATAATTAAGATAATCATTCTTTATGTGGCCTGCTTAAGATCTTTGGTGGAACTATGCAGCAGGAAACCCAAAGAGTTTCCACGGAGCCACAAAAAGTGCTCTGACATATTTGCGCTACAGAAAGCCATTTCACTTCATTTTCAATATTCACTCCTTCCAGTTCACCATTAAAAAGGCTGCAGCTGTCTCGGGGGGTGGGAGCTCTGTGAAGAAGATTCGGTCTTTGCACAACACATCCAAGCATCTCTGCAGATTTACAACAGAAACATCAAGAGTATTTAAACTAAGATTTAGATTCACCATCTAGACAAAAATAGTGGCTCTTGGGTGCCCTGATAACCTGCTATAGGGGGAGAAGATCATCTACCCATCAGAAGATTGGCAGATCGATCCATGGCTCCTCCCATTGGTGTGTGTGTGTTAGATAAAAAGTACTGCATTAATGTGTGTGTGACTGCATGAATGAGCATTGTAGCAGAAAGTGCTACATCAAGAGGAAAGGTGCTATATAGGTACCAGTTAATTTACCATTTAGGAATAGTTATGGTCAGTAAGCAATTAAAAAGGCCATTAAAGTCATCCATCCAACCATCTATCCATCCATCAGGCTAAGCTGCTAAACAGGTGTTCCAGATGTCCCTCCTCTCAGCAAAGTTGGTTCTGGGTCTGCTCCCAGCTGGACAAAGCCTCTGAAGGGAGGCACCTAGTTGAGGTAGGTTGGGCCAAGTTGGCTGAACCAGTTCAACTGGCTCCAGATGAACTCCTCACCCTCTGTAAAGCTGAGCCCAGCCAGTATACAGAGGAAACTCATTTTGGCAGCTTGTATTCACAAGATTAGTCTTTCAATCATTACCGAGATCTCACAACACAGAGAGACTGGTACATTTAAAGTTGTGCGTTGTGATTTACACTTCAAACACCAGAATAGAGAGCAGCTATTTCTTTACTTAAAATCAAATGTTCTAACATCCATCAGGGCACATCTAGGGTTAGGGTTAAGGCTGAGGGAGGGCTGGATGCCAGTCAGAATCACAGGTTGACAAATATTTTGTTAGTGATCAGAACACCTTAATTTAAAAACATTTAACAGAAAAATGTCTCTGACTTCATTTGAAAGCAGATCAAGCCCAACTCTAACCTGTGTGTGAGCAGACCGTCTGGTGTGCAGGACTCAGGAGCAGGCAGAGGTGAATTAACTCAAACAAATATACCAACCAAGGTAGATAACTAAACTAAAGAAAACCTAAACTGGGAGGGGGACCTAGGGAACACTAGGAGCAAGGGCAGCATAGGAATACAACAGCCACTACAACAACAAGACTCCAACAGGAGACAAGACAGAGAGAACGAGGGGGAGTGGAAACAGCTGGGAGGAACAGGTGAACAGAGCAGAACAGAATATGAACCATAAAACTAACTAATAAACAAGTCCCATCAAAACAAAACATTAGGTTACAGACCTGGGACCATGACATATATTCTTTCTGGTCTTTACTGCCTCCTGGTACTTGATATCAAACTGTCAGGTCTGTAGACTGAACCATAAACATGTTTCTCTTAAGCTGTGTTAATAATTAATTTATATTTTGTTGGTAAACCTGATGTACAAGTGTGAGTCACCTGTAATAATCTCCAGTTTAACCTGTTAAACATGTGCACCATTGATTAGTCAAGTATAATTTGGATCTGTTTGGATTAATCACTAAGCTAGGGTGAGGTGATTGTAGGTGTGTAAAGGTAAAAAAAATAAATATATCAATGCATCTGATGTGTGTCAAACATTAACAGCTGAATGATGCTGGATTAAATGTGGTGAGTGAGGTGATCTGGGTCATCAAGGCCCATAAAGGATGCTGACAACACCCAATAAATGAGACTTTTCTGAACAAGAAACATCAGTTATATCCAAACCAATATTCCCTCCAGACTTTATATTAGATTGGACTGACTCACCTCTTTGGGCATGTTTCTGGGGAAGAAGAGGTACGGCAGCGCGGTGAGGAAGAGGAGGCAGGAGGCAACCAGGAAGCCGAGCCACCATGCTCCCACCCAGCGCAGATCTTTAGAGTCCAACTTGATGTCTTCTGGAAAGAAGAGTGAGAACCAGTCATGAAACACATGCGCTTTGCCTGTAGTGTTTGTTCTGGCATGTCATACAATAAAATGTAGATACAGAGAACTGAGCATAGGGTCAATTCACTGCCAGCCCACATCAGCTGATAACTCATCCTAGTACACAGCCACCTCAGTAAATCTCACAGGATGCACTATTTAAGCTGCTTTAATCTGTCTACATACTGTACACTGCTCTGCATAACAGCATCAATCATTATTCCTCCTTTCTTTGAAAGATGTATGCATTTACAGAAAAAACAGAAGTCCAGATTAAGCAAACACTGGTGGAGTTCCCTGTTTGGAGAATGCTGTTTTTTATAGCCAGGGTTTGACATCCTGTTGTTCCCAACAAAGAACTAAAACTGAATGGTTTTAATTACAAGCTGAAATCTTCTCGTGTGTCAGAGGCTGTTCTGGATGAACTGGTCCTTCATGAAACTCAAACAACTCTCTTTATCCAGGGTAAAGTAAGCTTCCCATAACTTGAGCCTAAGAACCTGCACTGACTTGGTTACAGTGTTTTCACAGTGTGTAACTAGACAATCAGTGTGTGAGTGTTCCAGGCAAAATCTGATAAATGTTGGTTTAAAATGGCACCAGTTCTTCCCAGAACACCTGCACATATTATTCAAGATTACGTGGTAGGTACATGTTTCAGTACACCAGAGTCCTCTGATTTCAGGCGTCCGACTCTCACATTCGTACATTTGTACTACCGTTGGAGTGCTTTTACCTCCACTTAGACTGACGTTGGGTAAAGTGGTGAAATGCTGTGGTTCTTCTAAGATCCCCTAGAGGCTCCACAGTGAGTCACTGCCCACAGACTCACATCTTCAAACTTTAAAGCAGACACAAACATGTTTACAGCCTTATACAGAAACTGTTTTGGTCTCTGTGGATAATTCGCCTGTTCATAACAGCAATGTTTTTATAACTCACTTGTTTAAACTGTGTGGAGGCTTAAAGTTTGCATTATTAGGGGCGTGGCCTCTTTGACTGACAGGTGGATGTGACACAGGCAACTGTAGCTGCTAGCTGTCTGCTCGGTTTCACCTCAGCTAACTGTAGTCCCTGAACTGGACCTCTGGAGCCTTTTGGATTTTTAATTCAATTATCTGACCAATAATATGGCTGCTGTGGCTTCACTGGACTAACAGACCATCCAAGATGGTGGAGCTCCAGTTTTGACATTTGTTTTCTATGTTACTTTGCAATAATTACATATTACACTTGTGTAATGTGATTAATGTGATTGCAAGAACTGAACTTTGCACAGCACCCAAATCCAGATGTTCACTTCTGGCTCTGAAAACCAACACGTCATCAGCTAAAGTTCAGAATCAAGGATGCATCATTGTATCTACGTCCTAAAATCTACCCTGTTTGTGTCTCAATATCTGTAATCTGTGAACACAATTTACGGTTTCCTCTGATTTAACTGGGCACAAAAGACATGCTGTTTGTGTGAAACAAACCTGCTTTCACTGCCTGTCTACATGTGTTATAATATAATTATTATTTTTGTTTGATTTGTAAACCAGTTACTGCTTTGTTATTGGAAGGAACCCAACACAGAACCAATCTTACGTTCCTGTTCAGAAAGCAGTTTTTATTGATGCTGTTGGTTCTGTTGCCACAAGAAGACATGTTTAAACACATCACAGGTGAGAAAGCAGGTGCTTCACCTGCTATTGAGATGACTCATATGAGTTCCAAGTATTACTGTGATTTTCAAAGATAGCATGAAAGGCTGTAATGATTGAAAAACAGGAATGAGTGACATGAATGCCTCCAAAAACAACAGAACCCTCTGTAAAAGCATGCCATGGACACCGGCTCTGCCTGCCTACTGTGTTACACTGCAAAATGTACACGGCTTAAAAATCGAACAATAGAGCCTGTTAAATTAGGACTTCACCTGTTTAACACCACATGATTAAGTTCTATTATATTTATAATGGGTGAGTGCAGTAATTAAAGTGGACCTGCTCTGCTTTGATGGACTCCCTGTCATTAGCTCCTGCACATCCAGTGCTGAATGTTCAAATTATACATGGCCAAAGTTTCAAATAATGAGATGCATGTATGTACAAATAATTGCTGTTGGCCAAAATATTGGGTTTCAGGCTGTTCTAAACACTCATCCAGCTCTAAAACCAGGTCACTGGATAAATTATATGTATTTATATAATTTTTTACAGCACACAGAGTTGCCACAGGCATACTGCAACCAACAGGTTTCACTGCATTGTGTTTTCAATACAGCTTGGTTTATGTAATATAAAAGATTTATTGCTGCCTGCCTTCAGTTGGAGTTTTCCAAATTTTCTCATAGCTGCTTTCGACTGTTCTCTCAGCAGGAGGTGTCTGCCTAAAGGCTCAGTGTAAGCCAGTAAAGCTACATGCCAACTGTCCTGAGTCAGACCACACAAAAAGCTTTTAAGTTATTAATTCAGCAGCACAATACCTGTTCACCCCATTCACAAAGTCTGCGTGATTAGAAGGTCGGTCAAGCCCTGAGATGCAGAGGCTCACACACATGTGTTTATACATGTGTAGATGTGGGGCCATGCTAGCATATGCAATTTATGGACCTAAGTGTCAACTTAAATTTGTGTTTTTTTTTTAAAGAAATATACCTAATCTAATATTGCCATCCTTAAGACCATAAATTAAGCCTCAAACACATTTCATTAAGTATGAAGTCAGGAGAGAAAAGTGTCCTCATTATTCCACATGTCCCCACAAAATAAGATTTACACACACGCACACACACACACACACACACACACACACACACTTTCTCCTCAGAAACACAAAAGTCATGTACATTTATACATGCTCTCCTAAACATGCACATCATAAACACATTTGTAAACACAACATTATGCAAAGACACACATTCACAATCTCCACATGCTTCCAAGGGCACATCTATGAATACCACTGTGGCATTGAAGGCAACACAGTTTCTGTTTGAACATGTGAGGAAAGAAACTGTCGTTAATCCTGAAGATGTCAAACAAACTGCAACGCCAGAATGAATATCAAAACTCTCTCACGGTTGCAGTCAGATGCTAAATTTGAAATATGAGCAGCAGAAAATAATGAGCCCAGAAATGCTGGGATTTATCCGCTCAGCATCCAGAAGGCTTCAGAGTCTTCTCTGAACATATTTCTAAGACTGAAACTACATGCTCACTGTCAAACAACCACAACTGCAAATAATTTACTACTTTAGCAACAAAATACCAGCTCATACCTGCAACAAAGTCGAGCTGAGGGACAGGAAAATGTGTTAGTCCCTCAGAGACAAACAGGTTTATATACATGCCTTTATACGTCTGTGCTCAGTGCCTCCACACACAGTGGAGCAGGTCACTGTAAGGGGACAACTTTCAGCCAAAATGTGAAAACTGCTCATTCATCAGAACCCAAACTTAAATTACCCACCCATTGTGGGTGCATATCTGGGCACACACACCAACAACTAGGTGTATGTTTGATGAATTAGAATAAAAAATCTGTTGGGATAGCCAAAGAAAAGCTTCACAGCTTGAATTATTATTAGGATGTCAGAGCTTTCAAAGGTTCTTTATGCAGTAAGCTAAAAACTCTACAAGAGGTAATCCAAGAGTCCAGTGATCCTCCATGAACAGCATTTGGTGAGATAAGCTCATTTTTTAACCTCCAGCAGAGGCAGCTTCAGTATCCACACAACAGACGCTGCATGAAGTGTGCAAACATTAGCTAACAGTAGCCACCATTAGCTGTTGCTCATAGCAAACTTGTTGTGAACAAAGCCCTGGGCACACTGAGCCCGTTTATGAATCTTTTAACGTCAGTCTCTTTTCAACATTGTTTTCTTAACGGATAAACAGGATGAAAAACGGGCCGCTCTTCTGTGGAGAGGTTGGATTGGCATCAACAGCCTGAGGATCGAGAGCTGTTGCAACATGTCCATTTAAAGAGAAAAAAGTAGCATGGGAAAGTGTTCGTTATGAAAACCAGTCTGCAGCCTGATGATCATGAGGCTGATAAATGTCTTTGGTATGTAGGGTGAAATGAACACTCAGCTAATAAATCAACTTTAATAACTTGACGCCAGAGTGAGGACCACTCACAGCCATCATTTCCCGAGCTGCAACATTTAAATGTTATTCATTTAGCACCATTATGGTTGTTTATCTTCTGCAGAAGCTTTTAGAGGAAATGACCTACATTAATCAACTTTTCACTGTTTTTATTCACACTTTATCCGAGTGCTGGCTGTCACATGCAGGAAGTCCTCCCTTTCCTTTTGAAATACAGGCTTTGGACAATGAAACTGAAATACCTGTCATTTTAGTGTGGGAGGTTTCATGGCTAAATTGGACCAGCCTGGTGGCCAATCTTCATTAATTGCACATTGCACCAGTAAGAGCAGAGTGTGAAGGTTCAATTAGCAGGGTAAGAGCACAGTTTTGCTCAAAATATTGCAATGCACACAACATTATGGGTGACATACCAGAGTTCAAAAGAGGACAAATTGTTGGTGCACGTCTTGCTGGTGCATCTGTGACCAAGACAGCAAGTCTTTGTGATGTATCAAGAGCCACGGTATCCAGGGTAATGTCAGCATACCACCAAGAAGGACCAACCACATCCAACAGGATTAACTGTGGACGCAAGAGGAAGCTGTCTGAAAGGGATGTTCGGGTGCTAACCCGGGCTGCCCAAATCACGGCAGAATTAAATGTGCACCTCAACTCTCCTGTTTCCACCAAAACTGTCCGTCGGGAGTCCACGGGGTCTATAGCCAAACCTTTGGTCACTCGTGCCAATGCCAAACGTCGGTTTCAATGGTGCAAGGAGCGCAATCTGGGCTGTGGACAATGTGAAACATGTATTGTTCTCTGATGAGTCCACCTTTACTGTTTTCCCCACATCCGGGAGAGTTACGGTGTGGAGAAGCCCCAAAGAAGCGTACCACCCAGACTGTTGCATGCCCAGAGTGAAGCATGGGGGTGGATCAGTGATGGTTTGGGCTGCCATATCATGGCATTCCCTTGGCCCAATACTTGTGCTAGATGGGCGCGTCACTGCCAAGGACTACCAAACCATTCTGGAGGAGCATGTGCATCCAATGGTTCAAACATTGTATCCTGAAGGCGGTGCCGTGTATCAGGATGACAATGCACCAATACACACAGCAAGACTGGTGAAAGATTGGTTTGATGAACATGAAAGTGAAGTTCAACATCTCCCATGGCCTGCACAGTCACCAGATCTAAATATTATTGAGCCACTTTGGGGTGTTTTGGAGGAGCGAGTCAGGAAACGTTTTCCTCCACCAGCATCACGTCGTGACCTGGCCACTATCCTGCAAGAAGAATGGCTTAAAATCCCTCTGACCTCTGTGCAGGACTTGTATATGTCATTCCCAAGATGAACTGACGCTGTATTGGCCGCAAAAGGAGGCCCTACACCATACTAATAAATTATTGTGGTCTAAAACCATGTGTTTCAGTTTCATTGTCCAACCCCTGTAAGTGAGATAAATGTTCTCTTAACAGTCCAGCTGTTTAGCATTAGCACGTTGTCTCCTCACCTGGTGATAGCTTGTCAAAGTCAACATAGAAGCGCAGCATGAGGGACCCGGTGATGAATCCGAAAGCTGGGCCGATCGAGGTCACAGCGAGGAGGATGCCTGAAAGACACAATTAAGACAAAGCCGAGAACATGAAACAGATGTCTCTTGTCCAAACTCCTGAGAGTCGGACTGCTGGAACCTGACCTTTCACCTCAAACAGCTTATCTCCTATGGCCTCTGTCCAACACCCGAAGCCCATAGCTCAACAATGACTATATTTTAATGGTGCATTTGCAGTATTGGAAACTTAATACTGCTAACCAAACATTTCCTGCTTCTCCAGCATCACATCAAATGGATTTCTCATGAGCTACCACAGGAAATATGATGTGTGTGGAACAAGAAAGAGCAGCAAGATCTGCATGAGCTGTTACACAAAGAGCTGGATGTGGCTGATTTTAGCACAAGAAGAAATGTAGGACAGGGTCAGAGGTCATGATGATCTTGAAAATTAGATCAATGGTTAAACACTGACTTTTTTTGCTTTAGTTTTTACCATGAAACTCTCATCTTGTGCTGTTGTAATGCTGGGTTCTGGATTCAGCGTGTATCATTATTACTGGAGAAACGCTCAGTTTGGATTCTTGTGGAATTACTGAAGTCTGATTGCTGTGTTTTGTCTAGTCTCCAGCTTCTGCTGATTAAAAGCATTCCCAATTAGTCATCACCTTTATGAAGGTGTCCTGTTTGTGTCTCCTCATGTGAGCCCTGCCTCTTTTTCCTCCTGTTTTTGGATTTTCTGTTTTCACCTTTTGGACTTTGTTTTTATTGGACAGCTGTTAAGCCTTCCATAGATTTTCTTAACTCACTATCCACTTTAGCATTGCATGGCTGGAGCCTATCCCGTCTATTATTAGGTGAAAGTTGGGGTGCATCCTGGCCAGGTCAACCATTCATGCTCACATTGACACCTTTGGCCAATGCACAACAGCCAATTAACTTAAAACATGTGTCTTTGGACAGTGAAAGACTCCAGCCTGCTGTGAGGCAACCACCGCCTCGCATTTCCATGTATTTTATTAAAGTCCAGCATCCAGTGTCCTCCATCCAGCTCGCCATGATGCCGGTTTCCTTTACACTCACTGAAGGCCTTCAATAAACTACACTGTGTGCATAATTATTAGGCAAATGAGTATTTTGGCCATATTATCATTTTTAGGCATATTTTCTAACTCCAAGCTGAATTAACTGGAATGTTTAATGGATTTAAGCATAGCAGGTGATGTGTATCTGTGTAATGAGGTCAAAGAGTCAAAAATTTACCAAACGTCTCTCAGAGAAGGCAGCACTCTTGAAACTGCTAAGATATTGGGACGTGATCACAGAAGCATCAAACGCTTTGGTGTAAATGGTCAACAGGGTCACAGGAACCATGTTGAGAAAAAAAAGACACAAATGAACTGCCAATGATTCGAGAAGAATCAAGCTGCCAGGATCTTATCTTCCAGTTCTGTCATATTCCAGAACTACAACCTACCTGGAGTACCTAGAAGTGCAAAATGTTCAGTGCTCAGAGACACGGCCAAGGTAATGAAGGCTGAAACCCAACCACCACTGAACAAGACACACGAGCTGAAGCATCTAGACTGGGACAAGAAATACCCGAAGACAGATTTTTCAAAGGTTTTATGGACTGATAAATGAGAGTGGCTCTTGACGGACCAGATGGATGGGCCCGTGGCTGGATCAGTAACGGGCACAGAGCTCCACTTCGAGTCAGATGCCAGCAAGGTAGAGGTGTGGTACTGGTATGGGCTGGTATCATTAAAAATGAGCTGGTTGGATCTTTTTGGGTTGAAGATGGGCTCAAACTGAACTCCCAAGCCTACTACCAGTTTTTAGAAGACACTTTCTTTAAGCAGTGGTTCAGGAAGAAGTCTGCATCTTTCAGGAACACACTGATTTTAATGCATAGCAAGTGAGTAAAGGTGTTACAGATGAAAAACTTACGACATGGCCCTGTTCCTCACTGGACATGAACCCAACTGAGCACTTGTGGGCAATTCTTATACGGGAGATCTACAGTGAAGGCAAACAGTGCACCTCTCTGAACGGTGTCTGGGAGGCCGTGGTTGCTGCTGCATGAAAAGTTGATCGTCAAAAGATTAAGAAACTGACGGGACAAGTGCAGGCAGCTGTCGACACACTTTGGTGACTACTTGGATGTCCTGCCTCACATGAATACAAACCAGCTGTTCATAATCAGAGCTCAGTTCAGAACATCTGCATCTCATTTTAGACCACGGACACCTCAGCATTTATCCATCCCTAACATTTAAAGAAACATTTTTAACATCTTTGCACACCCAACTTTATCTACAGCATCCAACTCAGCTGTAGCTACTTGCAAATACATGACTGACAGCAAATGCACGAGAAGCAATCAGATTCTACAAAATGTGCCGTGATTGCAGCATCTGTGCTGAATTTAGGACACAAATGCAGCCACAGATCTCATATCATTATTCCAGACTTCCTTTGTGCTTCAGGTTCCAGGAAACCAATTAAAACAGGTTTGTTATATAAGCAGGGCCATGGGCTAATATTACCCTGCAAGGAGGCTGCAGCACTACAATCATGTCTGTTGTCACAGTGAGTATCAGTCCTATAATAAGCCAGTCAAGCTTTTTGATCCTCGATAACATGACCGTAGCTTCTCTTGTTACCTGCTCCTCGTGTCTTTTTATAATGCCCAGTTAAACTTCTGTAATGGGAGACAGAAAACCTCACATAACCTAAAGGGATTGGTCTTCTACCTGTTAAATACAGTTCGTGTCAATGGCTGTCTGAGTTGTGAAGAACGAAAGTATTTGTTACAAGCTGTGAGATAAGAGTGGGTGGTGCAAAAAATGCAATGCTGTTGAACAGCAACAACTGCTGTGCCTCTCTGGGTCATTCTGACTTTGCTCTCTGCCTCTGTTGCAGAGAATTACAGGAAACTGTAATTCCTTCTACCACAAGTCCACCACAGCCCAGAGAAGTCTGCTTCACTGACTGAGGACAGACATCTGATTTTCACCAAGTTTGCATGTGCTGTGTCTCAAATTGCATATTCCTATACTTAGATCACCAGTTTTGAGTGCACTTGTACTATCGAGTGTGGAGCCCTGAAGTGCTCACTGTAGAAAAATGAAGTATTTTGTGCGGTCAGAGGCTCAGCAATGAGAAATGTCCACAAAATGCAGCAGCTAGCTGCTCATGCAACAATCAGCAACACTAGCCTGCTTTCTATCAGTCTTTACGGCCACGCTTTAGACATGAATGAGCCTCATCTCAGGTTTTTTTAACCTCTAAACGACTTAATCTGCTATCACAAGACCTTACTCATCAGAGCTGGATTGTGTGGTTAAAATATTGCTCACTGCTTCCTACCGAGGTAGAGCGGAGAGTTCTTTTTGCTGGCGTAGTCGTCGATGTATGAGATGCCAAAGGGCTGGATGGGGACGGCTCCGATGCCCAGCAGCAGCTGACCCAGGAGCAGCATAGGGTAGATCACCTGCTGGTCGGGGGTCACCTGCTTCTGGCAGGTCTGATTGTCTGATGAGGTGGTCAGTGACTGGCAGAGGTCAGAGCTGTTGGCACTGGAGGCTGTTTGGGAAACAGAGGGAGACTTTTAAGGTTTCCTTATTCAACAGAGACTTCATTCTGAAAGTGATGAGAAGTTTCAGTCTGAGTTTGAAGCTATTTTTGTGCTGATACCCCAGCTAACTGGAGTCCCTGAACTGAACCTCTGGACCGTGCTGTTGGAGCTTTTTGGAACATTTTTAATGGCTGATTATGCCTAATGATCTGACCGATAATATGGCTGCTGTGTGGTTTATTGTGCTGCCTGCACAATGAAGCTGAGCTCCAGTTCTAGGATTCTTTTTGGGTAGTACTGAGCACTAAGCAGCAAGTATCTGTATTTGTGGATTGGGCATGTTAACTAAGCTAGGTAGAATCAGTTGATAACATAGCGCTCCGCCCACGTATCCTATGAAAAAGTCAGAAGGAGGTTAGATTTAGGTTGCTTTAAGGTCCTAGATTTGGTGTGTGTGTGTGTGTGTGTGTGTGTGTGTGTGTGTGTGTGTGTGTGTGTGTGGGAGAGAGAGAGAGAGTGTGTGTGTCTCACAGATGATGGTCTTGGTGAAGTCATACGGTTCGCTCAGAAAGTGCGTTATTCCCATCAGCAGAGACGCCAGGCAAGCCAGCAGAGCTCCGCCTCCGATGTACCGCGGCCGATGGACTCGACTCCCAAAGAAGCTCACAAAGATGATCAGGATGGTGTTTCCCACCTGGACACACACACACACGTGCGCGCGCGCGCACACACACACAAAGACACACAATTTGTAGAACATAACACTAACATCCAACATTTATGAACAGAGTCTGATTAAAGTGTGTTTTCTTATTTTAGGGGTAAAATAAAAAGAACCATGATGAAGAATGCATTTCATCCAGACTCATTCAAATAATCGACATTTAAACTTTGGAAAACTTTATGGATGTAACTTCAACAAGAGCGTATTAAAGTATCTGAATGATTTCCAGAGAGATTTACTGTCCAGTCACATTCAAGTTCCTTATTTGGTTCTGACAGGAAGCTCAAGAACTAAAACATCTAAAACATAATGTATAGAGTCCGTTCTCATTCATTTACTGCCATCTAGTAAAGTAGAAGGTGTTCTTTGCTGTGATGGACCGGATTTAGACAACAGTGAGATGTTCTTTGACCCCCAACTCATCACCTGTGGATGCTTGTTAAGCACTCCTTGAGGAGGATTCACATGGATGTGTTGATTTAAGGCTTCAGAGTCTGAGCTGAACTGACCTCATTGAAGGAGGCCAGGAGTCCGGACTTCTGGCTGGACAGGCCGTAGCGCCTCTCGATGGTGGAGATGGAGCTCTTCATGTAGCCCGACACCAACAGCTGCGCCAGCTGCAGCAAACTGTGGCAAAACACAAAGAACTGCAACCAGAAGAAGAAGAAGAAGAAGAAGACAGAAATTCAGAAAAATTAGGTGAAAGCAAGCAGCGGTTCATCTCATCCAAAGGTGGCAGCTTCTGGCTCCACAAAAACCAACATGGCACCCACAGTACAGCTAATGCTGAGGCTTCAGTGCGCCCAATCCCAGTGGGTGGCCTGGCGGCGGTTACGGCCATCTTCCAGAGACAGTCCAGTCTGTGTTTAATGTGTCAGACGGCAAATTCAGCACAAAGTGAAAGGTACAAACAAAAGCAAAAGTATTTTACAACATCCTGAGCTCATCAGGGTCAAAGGACTGAGAACAATTCCAGGATGAACTTCAGGATGTGAAGCGTCTGTGAAAACAAGAATCAGTAAGTCCGCCAGGCTCCAGTGTTTGGACAGGAGCGCGTCTGAGGCCGGCTTGAAGGGATCTGACCCCTGAACCCGTCACAGCGCTGATGTCACAGAGCCGTTTGACCCCAGCAATAAGGTCTTTGTGTTTCTTTTGTTTTTTCTGATGATCTCGAGCAGCAGAATAATGAAAGCCTAAGATTCCTGAAAATGCTGCATTGATTTAAAGGTCAGTGCATCAGCAGGCCTAACTCTCACATATCCAAGCATGGAGCAGCTTTAAAAAGGTTTAAATGAATTACATATTATTAAATTTGATTTAATTTACACAGCGGACATTTTCATAATTTCTAAATTTCTTTATTTCCTTCCTTTGGCTCCTCCTCTTTCCTTTTATCATTCTACCTTTTTTCCTGCTTTCTTCCTTCCTTCCTTCCTTACTTCTTCCCCTTCATCTTTCATCTACTTCCTTTTCACTTTTCTCCTTTCCTTGTAGTTCTTCTTCCCTACTTTCCTTCTTAATTTCTTTCCTACTGTCCTTTATTTATTCCCTTCTCTCCTACCTTCCTTTCCTTCATTTTTTCCTTAATCACATCCTTCCGCTTTCCTTCCTCAAATTCAAGCGTCCTTCCTTTATTTCTTCTTTCCTTGTAGCCTTCCCCTTTCCTTCCTACCTTGATGCTTTTGAAGAGACTCCGGGATCGAGCAGGCGCCCCCGTAGCCCTGTGGGGTCAGAGGTCATGCTGAAGTCGTTGACTGTCACACGGAGACACCTGTAAAACACAAACACGTACGATCTGCTGATCACACACACGCAGCAGCACAGAGGGCATTTATTTCATTTAGCAGAGGCTCAGCTCGCACTGTCGCAACACTCTGTTCATACTTGTGTTGTAACAGCAACACAAACAGCCCTGGACACAGTGTGCTCAGCTCAATCACACTCATGCTGAACAAACACGAGTTTCTAGAAGTGCTGAGTGCACACGAACACAGACACACACACACACACACAGAGGGAGTGTACATGTGCTCTGAGTTTGGACACACAACAGTTAAAGCTGTTGGAAGGATCTTACTGAAAGCCAAAATGAGTTTTGTCCTACACATCCAACCAGAGCCACAGAGAACCTGCTTCAGCACCATCTGTTACTGTAAGCTGCCCGCTCCGTGTCCCTGTGTGATGTCAGAGGTGGTGTCAGAGGTGATGTCAGATTGTGCCAAATACTAAAGCGACTTTAACACCAGTTATGTGGTTGTCATGTGTGCTGCCTCCAGCTCACTCTGTCCAGGAAGCTCCTTCACAAACCATTTGGAGAACCAAGCATCGGCCTCCGGGTGAGGCACCAAAAGCTGCAGTTCCTCTGCCGTCCAGCAGGGGCTCCAGCAGTGAGACAGTTCCCCGTTGACTCCCATTTTAAAAGTGCAACTTTACACCAGAAATAAACATGCTAACAGCCTGATACAAAAACTGCTTTGGTCTCTGTGGCTCATTACCCCCTTCATAGCACCGGTTTAAATTGAGTTAAGGCTTAAAGTTTGCATTATTAGTTGCGTGGCCTCTTTGACTGACAGGTGGATGGTGAACCTAGCAGCTGTAGCTACTAGCTGTGTGCTAGGCTTCACCTCAGCTAACTGGAGTCCCTGAGTCTTAAACTGTCACTGTCAGTATTTTGGAGGTAGCCTTAAGTGGAGAAACTGCAGTTTCTGCTCCCATAAATTGGTGCTGGGAGATAAAACCCTTAGGATTCACCCTTTGGGTACTGTGTATCTCTCTGCTCAAGAGAAGTAGTTAAAGTATTTCATTGGAACCAAAGCATGATGATGAACATCATCATCATTATTTCCTGCTGCTGAATATTCTGGATGCTTGTAATGAAAGAAAGCTGCAGTCAGTCTCTGCTTTTGTCTTCTTCAGCCATGTTTTTCAGGTCTTTAGTGCAGCCAGCTCCCTGATCACTGTAGACTATACAAAAAGCTAAACTGTTGTCAGAAGATGGACCTTCTTCCATCCAAAGCGTGCTAAAATGGGATTGTTGATCTATGTTGGGCTTCAGGAGGAAACCAAGAAGCTTCTCCTCCCAAAAATCAGAAATGATTATCAGAGACGTTCCAGCACAGAGTAATCAGTAACCAGGACACCCTTATCACATAATGAGGGACAATCAGGCACAGCCATGCGTCTGTGTGACACGCACAGGCCCGTCCTTAAATCTTTATCACGTTCATCACGGAACAGCAGGAATGAGCAGGCCACGAGCTGAACCTGCAAATATGGAATACCATACTGGCCAATATCAAACTTACATTAATATAAATCAAATACAAATTATTAAGATTTAAAATATCTGAAAGTATCAGAAAATTAATATTTAATAATTTATACTAATATGACATTCATAGTAATATAAAACTCTGAGTCAGGCTGCAGCATCACGCTGAGCTCAGCCGAGTCATCATGCAGCACATCTGCTGATGTTCAGCTTCACTTAGAGCTGGAGTCCTGCTTTAACCCGGCAGCACTGACCTCAGTTACAAAACTCAAAGCCTGATTTTATTTATCCAAACTTGACAGCACAAAATGTTTGAAAGCAGCATTTTTCAGACATGCAGAATGAAGCTTCCCTGCAGTAGCATTACACTGACTCACACACACACACACACACACACACAGACGCACACACTCACTCACTCACACACAGACGCACAACCTCACTCACTCACTCACACACACACACACAGACGCACACTCCCATCTGTCCCAGTAAAAAGCCTCCCACAGACACAAAAGACCCACTCACTGTGAAGCTTCTCTCTGTCCTCTCACTTTGCTGCAGCTCAGACTTTCTGTAGAGAAACTGCCGACACCTCCAACACTGCTGAGAAGGAGGGGACAGGAGGAGGAAGGAGAGCAGGAATTTGAACCCTCCTTTATTTTCTGCTTGACAACGTAGTTTAAAAACAAAACAAGTCCCCCCCCCCCAAAAAAACAGGATTGGGGATTAAGGAAGGTTGGAGTTGTTCACTGTTTCGTCCAGGACTGAAAAATGAACAGCTGCAGTTCCAATGACGTCCAGCAGAGGCGCCAGAAGTAGGTCAGCCCAATAGACTCCTTCCCAGCAGAAATAAACGTGTTTACAGCTGAAACTGCTTTGGTCTCTGTGGATAATTCCACCTTCATAACAGCTCTTTAAATTGGATTAAGGCTTAAAGTCTGCATTTTTAGGGGCGTGGCCTCTCTGGCTGACAGGTGGATGGTGTCACAGGTGACTCTGCTAGCTGTCGGCTAGGCTTCACCTCAGCTAACTGGAGTCCCTGAACCGGACCTCTGGACTGTTTGTGCTGTTTTTAGTGCATTTTTAATGCAACTCTAAGAGCTGATTAGCAAGATGTACGGTTTGGAGATGGTGGCTCTGCTAAAAAGGAGGTGAGCTGGCAGAGCTGAACACACTCAGATCTTCATAGAAAGTGACGGTGGAAATCATTTTTCTGCAGTTTGTGAAGATCTAATGCTTCTGCACACTTCTGAGGGTCATCGACGTTACCTGGTTCTGTGCCACAGGACCACTGTATGAACACCTGCTGTAACTCTATTAAAACTAAAGAAGATTTATAAGGTTTCTGCAACATTTGGCAAATTAAATATTTGACCTTTTAAGCTCACTGTAAGACCCAGTGAGCAAAAATATACACTTTTAATTCAATTCAATTCAATTTTATTTATATAGCGCTAAATCACAACAGTCGCCCTCAAGGTGCTTTATATTGTGGGTAAAGACCCTCAAATAATACAGAAAATACCCAACAGTCAAAATGACCCCCTATGAGCAAGCACTTGTTGATGGTGGGAAGGAAAAACTCCCTTTTAACAGGAAGAAACCTCCAACAGAACCAGGCTCAGGGAGGGGCAGTCATCTGCTGTGACCGGTTGGGGCTGAGGGGAGAACTGATTCTGTGGATTCTCCAGCTGAATTATATTACATATAATTCTACATAATGCATACTCACTGCTCGACTAATTATAAAATCTCACTAAGACCAAGTTCTCACCTTCACACCTGCAGTCCAGCAGTCACACGTCTGATTAAAAAGGAGGAAACAAACACACATTTCTCAGAGGAGGAAGTTAATTAAAGCATCTTTAATCTAAACGTGTGTTTTACCCTCAGCAGACAGAAAGAGTCTGAAGTAACGCCGGTGTCAAAACCACAGGCAGCCCGAGTCAATATTGAAATACAGATTAAAAGTATGAGAGGAAACACTGACAGGAGTTTTTATATTAACTGAGAGTCAACACAAGGTTACAGATTTTTAAACACTTTCATGTTTTTGTTACAGCAATAATAAAAGAGTAGATATTCCAACAAAAGCTAAAATTGTTAGGATAAAAAGACGTGTCTGCAGATTCAGATGTCTGCAGCAGTCACAGTTGGAGCCGACTGCAATCGGCCTGACAGATGAAGCTTGGAGATAAGTGGAAGAGGCTCCTGTCAGTCTGCGGATGGAGACGTTAGTGAGGAGTGGAAACCCAAAATTACAGCCGCTGGTCATAAACAGATGGTGGAAACAGTTAAAGCCTGACAGCATGCAGTCAGAGGTGTTTAATAACAGATCAAGTCTGAAACTGAGCCACCCCGCAGCTCATGATCCACTGAGCATGCTCAGGTTTAGGGTCCTTCCTGATTAATGGGCAATAATGTTTTATAACAACATCAGGAACAGAGTTTACTGAGAGTCCAGAGTCCAGAGAAGCTGTATCTGCTTGTTCAGACTAATCTCATTAACATTTCCAGGTTTAATCCTGCTTAAGGTCAAACAAACACTGAGCCCCCGCTGAGCATTAAAAATGCTCCAGATACCATCTTCAGATCAGCACAGGGAGGATGAGGCCCAGCCTGAGGAGCAGAGACAAACACCATGTAGCTGGTCCATGTTCTCAGCACCTGCTCAAAGCTTTCATTACACTTAAACTGATTTAAATGAAAGAAATGGAACAAAGTGGAAACCTGCTTTCCTGCATCCTCCCTGAGGAGAAACATCTGATCTCCAGTGAGCTCTAAAGCTTTAATAACCCTGCTAAATGCGGCCTATCAGATAGAGAACTGCTAACTTCAATACATACATTACTACCAACAGAAATAATAATTAGCTGTCACAAGATTTTTAAATGCAGAAGCTGAAGCGTCTGTAAATGTGATGGAAACGCTCTTCGCCTCCTTTTGTGTGGGAGCGGCTGTGCTGTCAGACTTCCTCCCAATACACCAAAAAAATAAAAGAGCTTCAATGAGTCCTTTGTTTCAGCACAGAAATGTTTCCTGACATTATCCCAACAACTGATTACTTTCATTAAAACTTCAGTCTCTAGAGGAGAAAAAGGCCCAAAACAAGAATCAGGAACTTTATTGTTACTGTGCAGTAAATACACAAACTGTTAGGTGATCTTTCTTTTGGGAAGGAAAACATTTAAATCATTTCAGTTCACATTTAAAACATTTAATATGAGATTTTTACATGCACATGGGCTCCCTCGGTTCCGTAAAAGCAGTCACCTGTGACCCCTCCTCTATCTACAAGCCCTATTGGTTCAACACAGATGGGGAGGGGGCGTGGTCTAGACTTGGCCTTCCCTCATTGGTCCAGTGGCTGGAACCGTTCTACCAACTTTCTGCTGGTAGAATTTAATTTTATATTTTAGGAAGTGTGACTTCCTACTGCCTGGCACTGGACCGGAGCGGCCTTCCAGTCTCATTGTACATCCTGTATAAAGGGAAACGCTTATTTGCCCTGACGTTTCCCTAATCATGGCAAAGCAGTTTTATCCTGCTTCAGTAACAGAGCACAGTGACACATCCCTTTCACAGACTTACAGTAACCGTACATGTTTTGGCGAAACCTTCAAAGACGCACATAAAAACATATTTTTCCTAAAGCCGTGAAGGTCGGTAATAAGAGAAACATATCAAACTCAGCCTGGTGACTACTGACCTATCTGCTCTCTACTTCTCTGTCTAATTTGATCATGTATTTAATTATTGCTTCAGCTACTACTTATTATTTAATACTTATTTGCTGCAAATTACCCTTGAGCATTATCATTTTGTTCATACAGCAAAAATAAAACCCAACAAAACCCACAGCAGTGTTGCACAGAAACTATAAAATAATAAAGCAGAAAACATGGTACATGAAGGCTGTGAGTCGAAGGTGGGGAAGCACAGAGTGAAATCTCCAGAAAATCATTTTAGGCCAACAAAAGCAGAAAGTCTCACAGATAATAAAACACACGTGGATAAAATCAGCAATTATCAGAAAAAACATTCAAATTCATTTTTTTAAATCAACTGATATTCACAACATTCAAACAAGCATTTCCTTAATATTCAGTCACACTCGATCCGGGTAACACTGATTTATGATCGAACAGATCCAGAAAATCATCTGACCAACAGCAGATCACACGTGATATCATTCAAGAGTCGTTGTGGCCAAAGACTAATGCAAACATGCTATATGATCATGTAACGCACAGGACTGCATATGCACTGAATGAGCTCATTATTTGCACAGGCCTTTAGAAAGACTCAGAGCACAGTAATGTCATTGTATTTCTAACACACACAAAAACGTAACTGAAAAATGTTGAAGATGAAATGAATGACCCTTGACCTTTTTGTCTTGTGACCTTTAGCCTGGGGTTGCACATGTCAGATTATGTGAACAGACATGCAACTGTACAATCCCTCCTTTATTACATTTTACAAGAACTAATTTCAGCCTTCACGCACAGACGGAGCCGCGACAACCAAACACAAACTTCTGGGGCTGAAACGTGAAGCCTAGCAGTTCCTCCTTTGGCCACACGAGGCAGGCGCCACAATGCCCGGTTTCATGTTTATATGTACAAAAACATGTTTGGTCTTTACAGCTAAATTCTTTCTTCATAAAAAACATTTATGAGGTGATTTTTTTTTTAAACTTAAAGGTTCCCTGGATAACTTCCTTGCCTCCATCAAGGAGGATGAGAAGAAGGCTGCTGCTTGTGGTATGTGTGATTACAGGTGCTGGTCATTAAATTAGAATATCATGAAAAAGTTGATTTATTTCAGTAATTCCATTCAAAAAGTGAAACTTGTATATTATATTCATTCATTACACACAGACTGATATATTTTAAATGTTTGTTTATTTTAATTTTGATGATTATAACTGACAACTAATGAAAACCCCAACTTCAGTATCTCAGAAAATTAGAATATTACTTCAGACCAACACAAAAAAAAGGATTTTTAGAAATGTTGGACACAAAAGCATGAACATAAAAGTATGAACATAAAAGTATGAACATAAAAGTATGAGCATGTGCAGCACTCAGTACTTAGTCGGGGCTCCTTTTGCCTGGATTACTGCAGCAATGCGGCGTGGCATGGAGTCCATCAGTCTGTGGCTCTGCTCAGGTGTTATGAGAGCCCAGGTTGCTCTGATAGTGGCCTTCAGCTCTTCTGAATTGTTGGCTCTGGCGTATCCCATCTTCCTCTTCACAGTAGCCCATAGATCTTCTATGGGGTTAAGGTCAGGCGAGTTTGCTGGCCAATTAAGAACAGGGATACCATGGTCCTTAAAGCAGGTACTGGGAGCTTTGGCACTGTGTGCAGGTGCCAAGTCCTGTTGGAAAATGAAATCTGCATCTCCATAGTTGTCAGCAGCAGGAAGCATGAAGTGCTCTAAACTTCCTGGTAGACGGCCGTGTTGACCTTGGACCTCACAAAACACAGCGGACCAACAGCAGCAGATGACATGGCACCCAAACCATCACTGACTGTGGAAACTTTACACTGGACCTCAGCCAGCGTGGATTCTGTGCCTCTCCTCTCTTCCTCAGACTCTGGGACCTTGATCTCCAAAGGAAATGCCAAACTGACTTTGATCAGAGAACATAACTTTGGAGCACTCAGCAGCAGTCCAGTCCTTTTTGTCTTTAGCCCAGGCGAGACGCTTCTGACGCCGTCTCTTGTTCCAGAGCGTCTCGACACGAGGACTGCGACAGCTGAAACCCATGTCTGCATACGTCTGTGGGTGGTGGTTCTTGAAGCACTGACTCCAGCTGCAGTCCACTCTTTGTGAGTCTCCCCCACATTTTTGAATGGCTTTTGTTCCACAGTCCTCTCCAGGGTGTGGTTATCCCTGTTGCTTGGACACTTTTTTCTACCACATCTTTTCCTTCCCTTCGCCTCTCTATTAATGTGCTTGGACACAGAGCTCTGTGAACAGCCAGCCTCTTTAGCAATGACCTTTGGTGTCTTGCCCTCCTTGTGCAAGGTGTCAAAGGTCGTCTTTTGGACAACTGTGAAGTCAGCAGTCTTCCCCATGATTGGAAGACAAAGACCATTTAAAGGCCTTTGCAGGTGTTTGGAGTTAATTAGCTGATTAGAGTGTGGCACCAGGTTAAACCTTTTCACAATATTCTAATTTTCTGAGATACTGAATTTGGGGTTTTCATTAGTTGTCAGTTATAATCATCAAAATTAAAAGAAATAAACATTTGAAATATATCAGTCTGTGTGTAATGAATGAATATAATATACAAGTTTCAATTTTGAATTGAATCACTGAAATAAATCAGCTTTTTCATGATATTCTAATTCTATGACCAGCACCTGTATGTCAGCAGTGATGATGGGAACCTTGGTGGCGCTGTCACTTGAGCTGCATCCTTCGAAGGACCCGGCCTACGTAGACCGCAAAGGCCGGAAGTGCGCGGCTGTGAAATTGGACGGTCTAGCCTTCATATCTGCATCACCTGCCCTCACCTCAGCGTAGCTCATGTCGCCTAGCAACCGTGACAATGCGAAGCACAGGTGGGGAAAGTAGCAGTTATAATGGAGTCGAACTTTTGCTCCTTTTTATGGTTTAATTCTTTAATTCAAAATAACTGTTAAAACAAGCAAAACACATTTAAACATGAATACAGCTGAGCGAATGATTAATTTCCAAATATATTAACAGCTCTTTAGTGAGACATTAATGTTGAATAAATCTATCCAGTTATGATGCTTAACTTTAATCTCAGCCAAACCGATTTGCTCAGGAACAAATGAAACACTGAAATAAACCTCAGCTGTTAGAGGTCATCTGAGTGAGTTATATCTGTGTTTAACTTCCACTCAGCAGCAAAAGCCAGCGGGGATTTGAAAAGGATGTGCCGGGAGTCGGGTGTTCTCTCTGGGTATAGTGAGCCTCGATAGGTCAGCTGACAGCTAGCGAGGCGAGCTGCTGGTAGAGCAGCGGGAAGGGACAGCTCCGAAAATGTCAGAGCACTTTTTGCAATTAAGCGATATCTTAATAAAAAGAGCTGATATTTGAGGTTTACACATTTACATTCTCGCCTGAAAACATCTTAAATGTTCTTTTTAATTTTGTGTCACAGAAACAGTCATGTTTCAAACTTTTTGGCCGCTATCCATTGTTGTGTTTGAGTTTTGATGCACACTGAATCATGGGATATGGTAGGCCCTGAAGGATACACCAGACCCATCCTTCAAATGCGAGAAACGAAAAACTTTTTCTTCTTTTGGAGTGACAGAATAGTACTTTATTGTCATTATACAACAAATTATATAACGTCATTCCATCATTATATAATGAAATTGCGTTCAGACAACCATCCAAGAGAAGGACAGACAAGACTAACATAAGGGAGATGGGTGTCTGCAGCCGCTGCCCCCTTAGGGCGCCGCCGCTAGTACAGCCAATCCCCGAAAAAAGGAAAACCGACACACCGTAGGGAAGTTAGGTTAAAAAAATTAATCTGGGACTGTGCTCATCTTGAGCACCGTATCAGGGTCCAAAAAGTCACCTTAAGCAAAGCATATTTGCACATTTAAAGCTGAGATTGGAGGAGTCTTCGAATTTGGTCACCTCACTTTGACATAATTGGCCCACAAATGCGCCCTTTGAAGGATGCAGCCCCTGAATTTGGACACAGCTTTTAACTGCGGTATTGTATCACTTCCTGTTCCTGTTCCGGAACACAGTAGTGTTTTGCTGTATCATCTGTCTAGCTCGATTTATCTGGATAACGGCATATTTCAGTGTAATCTTCGTGTGCGTTATCCATGTCTTGGTCCTGGACTGTTTTGCCCAGCATTTTGTTTTCTTTAGGTTCTGTTTTCATTTGAGATTCCTCTGTTTCAGCGTTCATACAGTTTTGGTTCTTAGTTCATTTTAGGTTACAGGTCATATTAATTACAGATATTTATATTGAATTCCCGCTCCCTGTGTTATCTCTCCCATGTCTCTGTGTTCCAGTGTCTGTTTGTCTCTTTGTTTTTGTCCCTTGTCTCTTGTGTATTCTATTCCTCGTGTTCTGTCAAGTCTGCATGTGCATCATGGTTGGTCACTTCCTGTAATTCCTTCCTTTAATTTTGACAGTCCCTTGTACTTTGTGTTTGGCTTTGCTTCCTTTGTGTTATTAGTTTAATTTGGTTCCCTGTTCCCTGCTGTCTCCACTCTCCCAATTACCTTGTGCGTATTTAAGCCCTCAGTTTTTCCTCAGTTTGTTGTCTGTGGTCCCTGCCTGCTGTGTGTGTCTGCCTTCCCTTTTAGTTTCTGAGTGTGTCACATTATAGATATATGCCTGAAACTGGTTTTGGGGGATTTTGTATATTGGACATTGTCAAAGAAGTTTCAACAATAAAGCTGTTTTTGAGTTCCACATTGTCCTCACGTGTCCTGCATTGGGGTCCAGCCCTGCCTGCCTCACAGCCTAACCCTGACAATCCAAAGCAAACTCTTTGCTGAATCACCTGTATTCACATTATTCACTTAGTCTATTTTTAGGAATCTGCTAGCTTAGCTTAACTGTTAGCTTAGCTCTTAGCTGACTCGTTACTTTTCCACCGCCAAGGTGCCGGTGCTCATGCCAGTGCTGGTTTCAATGAACCGGCAAAACACTTAAGATCGAGCCTCTGTTTCCACCGCGCTTTGTGAACTTCTACTTTATGTATGAGTGTGGGTGGGTCCTCGTCTGGACATGGAAGCCGAGGGGCACAAACGTGGGAAAACACGCTCCCCTTTCTTGTGCTGTGCACACTCCAAATCAAACTACTGCAGCACCTGTGTGCAGCACAGAGGTAAACACAGACAGTGATTACGAGCAAGACGAACAAGTACACACTTTGCATCCTTTAATCTGTGATATGAACTAATACAAAGCAGTTCTGGAGGAAGGCGTACTTCTTCATTATTCATTATATTAACTACTTTTTGAAATGTACCAGTACACCTATGCTACTTTTCCTCCACCGAGGTGCCGGTGCTCATGCCAGACAGCGATTAGAGCAAGGATGCAAAGGACAACAAGTACGCACTTTTTGTCCTTTTGTATGAGGGGCCGTTTAGGACATTATGAAACGCTCACACACACACTGAAACGCTCACACACACACTACTGAAACGCGCTCACACACACTACTGAAACGCCTTCCTGTTTAGCCAAAACGACTTTCGTGTGAACAGGAAGGTGTTTGCTGTGAACAGGAAGGTGTTTGCTGTGAACAGGAAGGCATGTGAAGGAACAAAAACAGCACTTCAAAACATGGCTAACATCACGCCGATGTCTACTAATAGCCTACAAGCAGCCTAAGTGAACAATATATTTGCCTTGTAACCATCTAAACACTGTTGTGTGGCACCAACCTATTGTTGCGACTACAAATGTGGACATGCTTGACAGCTGCATCAGAAGAGAAATGTGTCCGACAATACCGCTACTACAATGAAATTTCATCTAATCCTCATTTTTCACATACAGTGCCTTGCGAAAGTATTCAGCCCCCTTGAACTTTTCAACCTTTTGCCACATTTCAGGCTTCAAACATAACGATATAAAATTTTAATTTTTGTGAAGAAGCGGAATGAAATTTATTGGATGTGTCAAACTTTAACAAATAAAAAACTAAAAAGTGGGGCGTTCAAATACCATTGTCAGTGGAAAAGAGGCCACTAGCAGCATGGCTTCTTTTCCTGTCCCTCCTGCACTTTCCTGTAGTGTCACTTGTTTAGTTACTCCTTGGCGTCCTTTAGCAGTAGCAATACTTGTTATAAATTTAGCCTGTTTATAGCTTTAGAGGCCAGGTTCAGTGAACTGAAGATTCGGCTCCGCACCCTGGAAAATCCTATAGCTAGCCAGGCCCCTGTAGTCGGTGGGGACCATGGTAGCTTTGCCGCCGTTAGCTCCCCCAGCAGATCCCGAGCAGTAGGGAAAGCAGGCAACAGTCATGGAAATTTAAAACTGCTGGCTAAGGCTAAATGTAGATTTGGTAAGATCTTAATTTACGCCACCCGGTTACACCAATGAGAGGTTACTAAAATTAATATTGAATTGGTGTGTAACTTTGCAAAAACAATGTCGGAGTTTTCTCTGGGCTCCTCCCCAATCAGACCCAGAGCGACATGTTTAGCTGCATGTTCTCCTTGAATCACTGGCTGCCTGAGTAGTGTCTAAAAAACTCATAAACTGCTGTGGCAGGCAGAATAGGACCCCAAAATGCAGACACAGACTTAAACACAAAAAACTCTCAGCTTTATTGCTACCAAACACAAGGAAAACAGAAACTCACTCATGGATGGAAATGCACACTGCAGGAACACAAAGATGACGTCACAACAAGGACCAGAGGGAAATGCAGACAATATATACATAGGGACTGACGAGGGACAACAGGAGACAGCTGGAGAGAACAGGTGGACAGAATCATACTAACGAGGCTGGGGGAAGCAAAACGTAACACACTGCACAAGAAACAAGACACTACCAAAATAAAACAGGAAATAACATGAACAGGATAACCACACAGACTTGACACACAAGGCACTGGGGAACCAGAAATCAATATGTAAAACAAAATAAAAGAACAGGAAACTATGATAACCAAAAGGAACTAAAACACAAAATGCTGGGTACAGGGCCCAGGACCATGACAAAAACAACGTGGGCTTCATTGATAGTTGGGAAAGTTTCTGGAGAAAACCTGGTCTTGTTAGGAGAGACAGGCATCCATCCCACTTTGGATGGAGCAGCTCTCATTTCTAGGAATCTGGCCAAATTTATCAACCCTCCTAAAACCTGACTGCCCAGGGTTGAGACCAGGAAGCAGAGTTGCAGTCTTACACGCCTCTCTGCAGCTTCTCTCCTCCTGCCATCCCCCCAAAACCCCATCCCCATAGAGACGGTGCCTGCTCCCAGACCACCAAAAAACAAACTTAAAATCAGCAGAAAACTATTTAAACATAAAAATTCAAAAACAATAAATAATATAGCTTCATCAACTGCACCAAAGAATAAAACAATTAAATGTGGATTATTAAACATTAGGTCTCTCTCTTCCAAGTCCCTGTTAGTAAATGATTTAATAATTGATCAACATATTGATTTATTGTGCCTTACAGAAACCTGGTTACAGCAGGATGAATATGTTAGTTTAAATGAATACAACACCCCCGAGTCACACTAACTGTCAGAATGCTGGAAGAACAGGTCGAGGAGGAGGCGTAGCAGCAATCTTCAATTCCAGCTTAGTAATTAATCAAGGACCCAGACAGAGTTTTAAAGGAGACATATCATGCTTTTAAATCCTTCCTTTTCACATTTCACGCCCCGCCCCCCTTCAGGTTGCAAAGCATTTTTGTAGTTTGATAGGAGAGATACGATTATCTACCAGCAGAGAAACAAGCACGTTGAAGAGGCTCTGATGCTGGAGGGCGATGTAAGGAATCATGTGGGTTAATACACCCAACAACCAAACATTTTGACTTCTCTACTTGCAACTTTGGCATAACTGAACTTGGACTACAATAATCACTGTGAGAAAAAAATGGCGGATTCAGGAAATCGGTAAGTTGGAAGTCCATGCCCTTGTTTAGCAGTTCCATAGTAAATATTGTGATGTAAGAGGAAAGAAAATGTGACAGGGAGTCAAGAAAACTGAACAGCCTGAAAATTATGACCCAAAAAGAATATAAAGATATCTACGCAGCACTGGGACAGAATGCATTTAAATTTCCTGCACTGCTACACACTGAAAGTACACAACAAAATGTATGTATAGGGGCTAAAAAAGTGGATTTTGCATTATATCTCTCCTTTAATTCTTTTGAACGCCTGACTCTTAGTCTTGCCCACCCTAATTGGGAAATTCAAAAACCTGATTTATTTCTTATTATCTATCGTCCACCTGGTCCTTACTCAGAGTTTCTGTCTGATTTCTCAGACTTTTTATCTGATTTAGTGCTCAGTTCAGATAAAATAGTTATAGTGGGTGATTTTAACATCCATGTAGATGCTGAAAATGACAGCCTCAACACTGCATTTAATCTATTATTAGATCCAATTGGCTTCTGTCAAAATGTAAAGGAGCCCACCCACCACTTTAATCATACTGTCACGGCTGGTGCAGGCAAGGCAGGGAGGACCCCAGAGCAGGACGCAGGACGAGAGCGGACGTGTGTTTGACACTCTTTTATTTAAACGGCTGGGCAGGGCCAGCTACACAAACCACACCAAACTAAACTCAAAACTACTCAAAACATCCAAAACAGAACACACAGCTGACATCGCACAGATGAACAGACGAGGACCCGAACAAAGAACAAAGGAAAACCAAGGGCTTAAATACACACAAGGGGATTAGGGCAAGTGAACACACCAGGGGACAACAGGTGAAACAAATGAACCTAACGATACAGGGGGAAGTAAACTAAACACAAAGCACAAGGAACACGAGACTGTCAAAAGAAAACAGGAAGTGACACAGGGGAACAGAGACGCAGACTTGACACAAGACAAGGACGCAGACCTAAATACAAAACATAACGCTGGGCCACCGGCCCAGGATCATGACAATACCCCCCCTCAAAGGCCGGCTCCCGACGGCCAAACAAAAAACCAAACCAGGGCGGGAGGCGGGGGACCCGGACGGGGGACCGAAACAAAAAAGAAAACCCCAAAAAACAAACAGAAAACCAAACCAGGGCGGGACGCGGGGACCGGACGGGACAAAAACAAAAACAAGAAACCCCCCCCCAAAAAAAACAAAAACAAAAGCAGAACAGTACAGGAGGGGCCACCCAGGCCCCAGAGTCCGAAAACGGAAGTCCAGAGGACAAAAAGGTCAGAAGGGGCCACCCAGGCCCCAGAGTCCGAAAACAGAAGTCCAGAGGACAAAAAGGTCAGAAGGGGCCACCCAGGCCCCAAAGGCCGAAAACAGAAGTCCAGAGGACAAAAAGGTCAGAAGGGGCCACCCAGGCCCCAGAGTCCGAAAACAGAAGTCCAGAGGACAAAAAGGTCAGAAGGGGCCACCCAGGCCCCAGAGTCGCGAAAGACAGAGGAGTCCAGAGCAAAGACAGGGGAGGCCGACCGCGCTCCCAGCGGCGGCGGCGGCGGAGAGGAGCCCCAGGCGACAGGGGAGGCCGACCGCGCTTCCAGCGGCGGTGGCGGAGGACGAAGAGGAACTCCAGGCGACGGGGGAGGCCGACCGCGCACCCATCGGCGGCGGCGAGGACAAAGGCGACGAAGAGCCGACCGCGCTCCCAGCGGTGGCGGCGAGGACTGAAGGCGACGAAGAGCCGGAGACCGACCGCGCTCCCAGCGGCGGCGGCGAGGACGAAGGCGACGAAGAGCCGGAGGCCGACCGCGCTCCCAGCGGCGGCGGCGACGAGGAGCAGACGAAGAGCCGAGAGGCCGACCGCGCTCCCATCGGCAGCGGCGGCGAGGGCGAAGGTGAAGAAGAGCCGGAGGCCGACCGCGCACTCCCAGCGGCGAGCGAGCTGACGAGGAGCAGGACGAAGAAGAGCCGGAGGCCGACGGCGGACCCCGGCGATGGCTGCGTGGCATGCGGGGCGACAGAAGAGCACGGAGGCCGACCGCGCTCCCGGCGGCGGCGAGGATGAAGGCGAAGAAGAACCGGACCCCCTGACGGCACGGACAGAGCGGAACCCTCGGGCGGATGGCCGCGTGGCATGCGGCGGCGACGAGGAGGAGCAGGCAAAGAAGAAGAGCCGGAGGCCGACCGCGCTCCCGGCGGCGGCGAGGATGAAGGCGAAGAAGAACCGGACCCCCTGACGGCTCGGACGGAGCGGGACCCTCAGGCGGACAGCCGCATGGCATGCGGCGGCGAATGAGCGGAGCCCCTGACGGCTCGGGCGGAGCGGAGCCCCCTGACGGCTCGGGCGGAGCGGGGTCCCCTGACGGCTCGGACTGAGCGGGGTCCCCTGACGGCTCGGACTGAGCGGAGACCTCTGCCGGGGATGTCCTGGGTGAGGAGACTGAAGGAACTAAAGGGACCCAAGCTGAGGGAACTGAAACTGAGGGGACTGAGGGAAACGAAGCTAATGGGGGGACCAAAGCTGAGGGGACTGAAGCTGAGGGGACTGAAGGGACTGAAGGGACCAAAGGGACCGAGGGGACTGAAGGGACCAAAGGGACTGAAGGGACTGAGGGGACCGAGGGGACTGAAAGGGACCAAGGGGACCGAAGGGACTGAAGGGACTGAAGGGACTAAAGCTGAGGGGACTGAAGGGACCGAAGCTGAGGGGACTGAGGGGACTGAAGGGACCGAAGCTGAGGGGACTGAGGGAACCGAAACTGAGGGGACCGAAGGGACTGAAGCTGAGGGGACTGAGGGAACCGAAGCTGAGGGGACTGAGGGAACCAGAGCTGAGGGGACAGAAGGGACTGAAGGGACTAAAGCTGAGCGGGCTGAAGGGACCAAAGCTGAGGGAGCTGAAGGGACCAAAGCTGAGGGAGCTGAAGGGACTGACGGGACCGAAGCTAAAGCGGGAGCTGAAGGGGCTGAAGGGACTGAGGGAGGGACCGAAGGGACAGAAGCAGCTAGAGAGGGGACTGAGGGAGGAACCGAAGTGACTGAGGGAGCACAAGGCGAGGGGCGCGAAGCCACAAGGGGACCCGAGGCTGCAGAGACAGAGGGAGCTGGGGCTAGAGCGGGGACTGAAGCTAAGAGGGAGCTAGAGAAGGGGCTGGAGAGGGAACCGGAGCTAGAGAAGGGGCTGGAGAGGGAACCGGAGCTAGAGAAGGGGCTGGAGAGGGGACTGGAGCTCGAGAGGGGACTGGAGCTAGAGGGGAGCTCGAGAAGGGGCTGGGGCTAGAGCTGAGGAAGGAGCTGAAGGGGCTGGAGCTGAGGAGGGAGCTGAAGGGGCTGGAGCTGAGGAGGCTGGAGCTGGAGCTGGGGGGGCCGAAGCTGAAGGGACCGAAGCTGAGGGGACTGAGAGGGGCTGAAGGGACCGAAGCTGAGGGGACTGGAGGGGCTGAAGAGGGGACTGAAGGAGCTAAAGAGGGGACTGAAGGAGCTAAAGAGGGGACTGAAGGGACTGCAGCTGGAGGGACTGAAGGGACTGCAGCTGGAGAGGGACTGCAGCTGGAGGGACTGCAGCTGGAGGGACTGGAGGGGCTAAAGCTGGAGGGGCTGGAGGGGCTAAAGCTGGAGGGGCTGAAGGGACTAAAGCTAAAGAGGGAGCTCGAGAGGGGACTGAAGCTACAGGGGGAGCTAACGGGGCTGGAGCTACAGAGGGAGCTAACGGGGCTGGAGCTACAGAGGGAGCTGGAGAGGGAACTGGGACTGAAACCGGCTTGAAGGTGACAGACGTAGTTGGAGGAATAGGCCAATTAGGGAGAATTACCCCCACCACAAAATCCTTTATCAGCACATGCAATGAGTCCAAGAGCCAGGGAAAACTCTGGACCAGCCCGGTCACACTGTGCACAATGGCAGTCTTACAACCCTCACTGGGCAGTGTAAGCCACTGTTCACACAAGTCCATTAAGTAGTCAGTAACATCCTGCTTCACTCGATCGTCCACGGATTCGACTGCATGTCCAGTGCTGGCACCCGCGGCTGCGGAGGCAGGATCGTCCTGTGGCTGCACAGACAGCACGGTGAACCCAAGCTGGAGTTGGGCAGAACTCTCCGTTGCAGCAGACGAAGGCCGCCGTTTCCCTCGTCGAGAGCCCGGGTTCCTTTTCCCTGAGGATAGCAGACGCTGCGGCGAGGTGACAGATGGAACCGTCGGCGGTGAGGACACGGCTGATGGGGCAGTCAGCTGTCGTGGCAGGCCTCGTGGCTGAGGCAGAGAGGGCTCGGGGACAGAGTCCGAGGTGAGCCAAGGCTTCCACCTCAGTTTCTCCGCTTGGTAATAGTCTATTACCAGTTGGCGCTCTTCCTGATCGCGGTCCGTGAGTTCCATCTTGGTTCGGGTCCTACTGTCACGGCTGGGTGCTGCAGGCAGGGCAGGGAGGACCTCAAAGCAGGACGCGGCAAGAGCGGACGTGAACTCAAAACAGCTTTATTTAGCGGACTGCAAAGTCAGACGCTGGGCAGGGGCCAGCTACACAAAACTAAACTCAAAAAACCTTGAAGACTTGAACACTCGAAAACAAAACACACAGCAGTCATCAATACAGATGAAAGACGAGGACCCGAACAAAGAACAAAGGAAAACCAAGGGCTTAAATACACACAAGGGGATTAGGGCAAGTGAACACACCAGGGGACAACAGGTGAAACAAATGAACCTAACGATACAGGGGAAGTAAACTAAACACAAAGCACAAGGAACACGAGACTGTCAAAAGAAAACAGGAAGTGACACAGGGGAACAGAGACGCAGACTTGACACAAGACAAGGACGCAGACCTAAATACAAAACATAACGCTGGGCCACCGGCCCAGGATCATGACAACACATGCACATTTGTGGCCTGCTGAAGGTCATTTTGCAGGACTCTGGGAGTGCTCCTCCTGTTCCTCCTTGCACAAAGGCGGAGGTAGCGGTCCTGCTGCTGGATTGTAGCCCTCCTACGGCCTCCTCCACATCTCCTGGTGTACTGGCCTGTCTCCTGGTAGCACCTCCAGCCTCTGGACACAACACTGACAGACACAGCAAACCTTCTTGCCACAGCTCGCATTGATGTGCCATCCTGAATGAGCTGCACTACCTGAGCCACTTGTGTGGGTTGTAGAGTCCGTCTCACTCACCACGAGTGTGAAAGCACCACTAACATTCAAAAGTCACCAAAACATCAGCCAGAAAGCATAGGTACAGAGAAGTGGTCTGTGGTCCCCACCTGCAGAACCAGTCCTATATATATATATATATATATATATATATATATATATATATATATATATATATATATATATATATATATATATATATATATATATATATATATATATATATATATAGACAGACACACACACACACCAATGTTTTTGTTTGTGGAACCAGAAATGATCATATATGGACCAGACGGTGGTGTGCTAAGCTGTCGGACTTGGTTTGCAAGATTAAACACTCACCGGATACTTTATCAGATACAGCTTGCAAGTACCAGGTTGGATCCATCTTTTGCCTTCAGAACTACCTTAATTCTTCATGCATAGATTCAACAAAGGCCTGGGAAACATTCCCTCAGAAATTTTGGTCTATATTGATATGATACATGTCGATATAGCCGAGGAGGATGTTTGAGTACGGTGATCTCATTGTCATGCCAAGAAATGAGATGTTTGAGATGATTGTGCTGTGTGACGTGGTGCACTAACCTGCTGGAAGCAAGATGGCAAGGCAGGATGGATTTTCATGCTTTTTACCATCCAAATGCTGCAGCAGAAACTGAGACTAATCAGACCAGGCAACACCAGTCCAACCAAAGTTGGACAGAAGACTGGTGAGCCCATTGGAATCATAGCCTAAGTTTCCTACAGCAGTACAAGATCGGAGAAAAAGGGTGCAGGAAACTTAGCAGATGATTCCAACGGGCTCACCAGTCTTCTGTCCAACTTTGGTGAGCCCATTGGAATCATAGCCTAAGTTTCCTGCACCCTTTTCTCCCTGATCTTGTACTGCTGTAGCCCATCTGCTTTAAGGTTCAACATGTGTGTTCAGAAATGCTCTTTTTATACCTAAAAGCATGGTTATTTGAGTTACTGTTTCCTTCTAGTAGCAGAAAACAGTCCAGCAAGTTATTATCACCCAGAGAACTGCTGCTCACTGGATATTTTCTGTTTTTCAGACCATTCTCTGTAAACCCTGGAGGTGGGTGTGCAGGAGAGCAGTTAAATCACCTTTCCCAATCTGATGCTCTGTTTGAACTTCATCAGGTTGTCTTGACTATGTATACATGCCTAAATGCACTGAATTGTTGCCATGTGACTGACTGATTATTTATCTGCCTTTAAAAACAAGTGAAACAGGTGTAGCCAGCAAAGTGGCCGTTGAGTGAATATTTATACTAATAATAGAATTTTACTCACCACAAAAAGATTGAACAGACTTCTTGGATGGTTTGGTACTCCACCGAGCCATATTATTTGTCAGATAATGCCACAAAAAATATTTCCAAATGTACCAACACAACAAACACACTCAAGAGGTTAAGTTCAGTGACTCCAATTAGCTGAGGTGATAAATAGTAGACAACCATCTCTGTCGGCACTTAATCATACATTATTTCTAGCTAGTTTTATACCCAACAGTGTTTCGTTGTCATGAAGAAAGCATACATAGAAATCAAAATGTGTTTTGTACCAGACAGTAAGCAAGCTTTCTTCTGCTTTAAAGTTGGTCATTTCAACTGTGGGAGTCTATGGGGACTGACTCACTTTTGGTGCCTGGCTCGAGTTGCAATTTGAGAAACTGCAGTTTTTATACATGCATTTAAAAATTACCAGCCCATCTGTTTTCTTAACCTCATCTTTCTAGGGTTGTGGCGTAGCTAGAGCCCATCATAGCCAACAGGTCACCAGTCCAGTATTCAAAAATATACATATATATAAATACATATATCGTAGGATTTTCACAGCTTTGAAATTAATGAACACAATTTTTAAAACTCACAATGAACCAATGTGCCATTTCTGTGTGTATGGAATTTGCAGGGCAAGCAGGAAAGGACCATGAATTTGTTTTAATTGGTCATTATTTCTATAATGTCCTTGCCAAAATAATTCAAAGCTCAGAGAGTTAATAAGAAATCAGATGGCTCATTAAAAAAAACATGTAACTAGATCTATATTCAGTTCATTATCTTAGAAATTAATTTGGTTATTGTTATGGGGGGAAAGGCAGTCAAAACATCAGGATCTTTTTTCATTTTCTCATATCTAAGTAAGATTTTATACTGTAACAGGCATCTGACTGTCTTGTACAGGTATTAGTGTTCCGCAAATAGACACTGAAAGGCATAAAATTGATATGAATGGTGAGAAGCGCAGAGGTGACTGGAACATGAACACTCATTTAAAGCAACAAACCCCTCCCATCTACAAATAAATTGCAGTCATACACGCACACACAAAAAGCATAAGAAGCAATGGAGGGAGCCAAAAGCCATTGGCACTAGTCGCTTTATCACACAGGCAAGGAAAAACTCCAGCAAAGGGACAGAGTGAGAGAGAGGGAGAGTGGATCGATATTCCAATATTCCCCTGTCTGCTCCACTGGCCCCCAACGTTATCCCACATCATTGCAGCGGGCACAGAGAAGACAAACAACTCTCATGTCGGGAACATGGGACTGCTAGAGGGGAGGGCGGCTAAAGTGATGTGTTGAAGGGCAATTGCAGGTGGATGGAACACAGGATGTGCAGTAAGTCCCTAATATCAGCACTGACAGTGACGACGTCTTTCCAGACTTGGCATCGCAAGTGTGCAGCAAAAATCCAAGTGACAGCAAAGAGCCTGAGTGTGCAAGAATAATAGGGAGGAAGATTGCCTGTGAGGTGTGACCTAAAAGCATACGACCCAGAAATAAGAAGACAAATAGACAAACAGCATATACAGCATGTCTCTATCAGCTGTAGAGACTGTGCAAAGTGCCACAAACCCATGAGGGATGCATATATATATATATATATATATATATATATATATATATATATATATATATATATATATATATACACATACATATATATGCACAGATACATACTCACAGGCAGATTCAGATCTCTTCCCTGTGGTAGGTAGAGAGGTAGATACCACAGGTAGGTGAGGCAGGTTGGGGGCCTGTATGTGATATGTGACAGTTCAGAGTGACAGACTAGTTGCGAAGAAAAGGTGCAGGAATGAGCAAAGATGGATGAAGGGGAGAATGCTCCCTTTGTACCACAAAGAGCCCTCTGTTGTTTTTGATCTGCTCTGACTTCAAAGTGCAAAAGTCTGTTTTTATTCCCGGCAGAACTCCCTCTGTTGCCTTATCACACATCTCATTTGTGGGGCTCCAGACAAACAGACAGCAGCACGGGGTTGAGGGCCCTGCTAGACTGAGGTTTGACAAATTAGATTTCGCAGTGATTGATGCTGAATCAACAGCTGAAACAAAGTTGAGACAGAAGGGAGGGTTGAGAACGGAGGGGATGACGTGCAGGAGAATTAAAGAAAAGAAAGAGGGAAGGACGGAAATAAAAGAAAGAAAGACTGACAAAAACTGGATCAAAGAAAATGTCTCACAAAATGCATTCACATCTTTCATTTCACAATAATTCAGCCGGGCAGAATGGCACCCATATTTATTGACATTGTCAGACTGTGGTTGTAATTTGTGGGCCGGGACTCAGGGGCTTTATGGTTGGAACTTGCAATTAGATTTATCGAAGCTTGTGCATTTGTGTGAGTGTGTGTGTGTTTGCGTGTAATTAGAAGTTATTGAAATGTGGGGTCCCTGTAGCCCAATGATTACAGTTAAATCGATATTAATCAAAAATGCAACTGGAAGAGTGACGCATGAAAATTGCAAAGATATAGACAGAGAAATGACGAGAGGGATAGAAAAGGAGAAACACAAGGTGCAAAAAATTTAAAATTAGAGACAGAATAAAAAAAATAGGGCAAAAAGTTAGTGCAGACTTTCCCTTCCTGCCCAGATCACTCGCATTTCATGATTTCCTCTGAGACTGAAAAGGTGCACACATTTTTACACCCACTTATGAGCACTGACATGTAAATTTGCCCTTTTGGCGAATAGCAAGCTCTCTTGACCTCTCAAAGCATTGAGAGTCAAGAGTCCAAATATTGAACAAGCTGTTATAGCATATTAGCTGTGCTGCGCCCTCCACTTAATGTATTTGCTTCATAAAAGAGGAAGTATTCAACAGTTATGAGCCCAGAGGTGAGGCTATAAATGCATCTTTTGAAGACACCGTGTGAAAAAGTGGCAATCTCCAGGGCTGAAAAATTAAATGATGGTGCAGACGTACAGAAAAATCAAAATTCATCAAATGTCCAATTGAGGTTGATTCCAAGCCACTTGATTCCAAAAGCAAGTCAGTTATGGTATTCATATATATATATATATATATATATATATATATATATATATATATAGTGTGTGTGTGTGTGTGTGTGTGTGTGTGTGTGTGTGTGTGTGGGGAAAGGGTGGTGTTATATAATTCATCTGTTTCCATCAACTTTTATACTCCACTTTATTAGATACACCCATTCAGCCGCTTCTTAAATATCTAATCAGTCAATCATATGGCAGCAATCCAATGCATTTAGATATGTAGACATAGTCAAGACAGCCTGCTGAAGGTCAAACTGAGCATCAGAATGGAGACAAAAGGTGATTTAAGTGACTGAAATATAGTATTTCAGAAATGGCTGTTCTACTGGGTTTTTCCTGCACAACCATCCATCTGTAAAGCCTGAACCATGAAATAATTGTCAGAAAATTGTGTTTTTGTTTTAAACTGGAGTGTTTATTGAACCTTTTGACAAATAAAAAAAGAGAAAAAGTAAAAATCAATTTGAATGACATTTCCTTTGTGTCATTTTTGTTATATCCAGCATTTTGTGCAGTTTATTGCTCACAGTAGCAGTGCATGTGTCTGATTGTATGCATCAGGTTTTTCAGGGGAAAACAAAAACCACACTGATGATGCAGAGCTCTCAGAAACTCATGTATCAAATATGATACACTTGGTGTTACAGGGTTACGGTTTATAGAGAACGGTCTGAAAAAGAGAGCAGCAGTTCTCTAAGAGAAAATGCCAGAGGTCAAAGGAGTATGGCAGACTGCTTCAAGCTGATAAGAAGGCAACAATACCTGAAATAACCACTAGTTACAACCAAGGGGTCAAACCTTGAAGCAGATAGGCTACAGCAGCAGAAGACCACACCAAGTGCTAAGAACAGAAAACCAAGTCCACAGTTGGCACTGTGTGATGCTATTGTGTCAATATGGACCAAAATCTCTGAGCAGTGTTTCCAGCACCTTGTTGAATCAATGCCACAAAGAATTAAGGCAGCTCTAGAAAGTGAGGTGCACCTAATAAGTACCTGGAGGCAACCACAGGCAGTCCCAGAAAAAAACATACAAACTCCACACCGAAAATAAAACAGCCTGAATGCCAAATTCAAGGCATCAGAACAATAATTCAGAGAGCAAGGGTGATGCTGTGTTAATTAGCTAAAAAAAAAAATAGGTGGAGAGTACACACACATAAACACACACAAAAAGGAGAAACCAGGGGTTACCTGAGTTTATCTGGCTGGGCCATTGAGTACATCTAACTAAATACTCAGTGAACTAGCACTAAACCAAATATTTTGTGCAGAAATTGTGGAGGGAGTAGACATCTTCTGATTTTGATGAGGTCTTTAGTCTCAGCTCTTTGACCCCGTTCCCTCTTCCTCCCCTCCTCTCTTCCTCCTTTGCTTGCTTTTTTGCTCCAAATGTACACACACCATTCTGCTTTGTGTGTGTGTGTGTGTGTGTGTGTGTGTGTGTGTGTGTGTGTTGTGTTGCATTTGTAAAGGGGCCAGCATTACAGCCTGCTTTATAGGGCAGCGGACAGAATCTCTTTGCCAAGGTCATGCTGACAGAATGCATTATAGGAAAGTAATTCATGAGTTTGACAATAGAGCGCATTTACACACTCAATGCAGTCTGCGGCCTGAGAATGACTCAGTCATATCTGAAGGATGGTTTTTACATCACATCTATTGAGTTATTTCCTCAAAGAACACCTGCTGTGTGTGCGCGTTAGTATGCATGTGCACACGTTTAAATGTTGTGACATTTGCTGCAGTGTCTGATTAATTATCTTATACAGCTTGCATAGATTGTGACAGGTGTTAGTCGTTTCATTGGGATTAGGGAGGTGGGAGAAAGACAGGAAAAGGTGATGAGGAGGGGGTTGTCGAGGTGTGTGAAAGATGGCGACGTGGATGATCTTGACCAAGAATATTATATCATGTGACAAAGACTGTGTGCCTGTGTGTGTCTGGGTGTGTGCATGTGTGTGTGTGAGAGAGAGAGAGATAAAGAGAGAGACCCCTAGCTTGTTTGGAGCAATTATTGCAGTGTTGATGTCTGCATATAATCTGTAAACACTAAATGCACCTAGACCTTGTTTAATGAGTGAGCCACATACACACACACACACACCCCACACAGGTGCACACACAAGCCATTAATATTTTCTGATGGCAGTGAGCAGCATTACTGGCTGCAGAGGAGGAAGAGTTAAGGGGGGAGTTAAGGTAGCCTGGATGTCTGGGCATAATGGGCATCAGGAGCACAGACAGAAATGACTTCTAATAAGTACAGAAAGCATCAGCAGTGTGACATAAACACAAGAGAAGTGAGCTTCACTTTAGAAATAATTATTTTCTGCCAGCACAGATTCATGATTCAGCTGTGTTATATATGCGTGGGGAGTTATAATGATTTAGATTCACTGGTTTCTGTGTGAATACTATGGACAAACAACAACCATGGATCATTTTGCGATAAACGAATCTGGAAAATATGAGCAAAATTCCAAAAATTGATAAGCAATCACATAATGCTGCCATTATGGGGTGTGTAAATATAGGGGAGAAAAAATGGTATGAAGCTGGCTATAATCCTGCCTTTCGGGGGTAACTTCCTGTCTATGACCACATTCTGTTATACCTTCTATTGCAATAAAAGGAGATATGCTGTTTAATAAAAATCAGAAACATGACAGCCTACTGTAAATGCTCAATTTGTTCAGCTGTCTCTGGTTGATCCCTTGTTGGCAAGCCTTTCAAGATGTAATCAAATATGGGCTAATTTAATACCAGTGGCAATTTAAGCAAGTAAAGTTTATTTTATTGCAAAGAGACTGGAGTCTTTTGCCTTCTGTTTTGTTTTGTTTTGGGTTTTTTTTGTTTGTTTGTTTGTTTGTTTTAACATATCCAGAACTAAAATTAGTAAATTAAAATATTATTTTCTTTTTAGATGAAAACCCTTTAATGCCTCTTGAGGAAAAACATTCATGATTACCTGCTGTGAAAATCTGAAACAGGGAATGTTTGGCATTTAAATTTCAGGGAAATCAATTAAGCAATTAAAATGTGCTGCCAGCCAGTGGCTCATCTTTTAAATGACCAATCAGCTCAGTGTTAATTGGCACAGACAGAAAACTTTTTTCAATACATCACAAAATTTTAAAACAACCCCGCAGCGGCAACGTTGCATAATGAACAGTTGGCACATGTCTGAGGGTGCACGTGATAATCAGTTTAATAAATAGTGACAGTAGAAATTTACTGTGGAAGGTAATAAAGTACAGAGATGACATTCAGAAAGAGCTTTGCAAAGGTTTTATAAAGAAGGAAATGTTTTCATTGAGATTGTATAGTCTTAAAATTTAATCACTAAAATGTTAACAAAGAAATTATTGTTTGGAACCAAAACTCCACTGGGTACCTTAAAATAGGCACCTTAAGCTCACTTTCACCAGGCACATGCTTTCACTGTTGTGCCTTCCTGAGCTGTTCAGGTTGGCAAAAATATTTTAAGTGAGCTGGTAGAAATGTTTTATTTATTTATTTTTTCCATTCTTCACATCCTGTGATCATTTAAGGTACGGTTAGGGATTTTAACTTTTAAATATAACTAAATAAAACCCTGAAATTCTCTGCTATACCCCATGCTCGTTAAGAAAAATGTCTCCTTTTTTTTTTTATTTCAGTCATTTGACTTTTTTGCAGGACTGCATATTAAAAAAATTAAGCAGAAGAATCTCACCTTGGAGTCCATTTAGCAATCATTTTGGGCATTGATCAAATTGTATAATCTTTTATTAAACCTTCCAACTTCAGCCTTTGACCATGGACAAAGTACTTTTAATTTCCAACTGAACCACATGACCTTCGTCAAAGTGTAGAGTGAACTACAAAGCTTGCGAAGAGCTAAAATGAATACTGAGCAGAACTGAGTTCAGTTTGTTGGTGTAGCCCTCCTCAACAGTCCCAGTCTCTGCAGCATTATGTGAACATGTGCAGCATTCGCAGCTGCCTGACACAGTACAGTAATATTATGAAATTCAGACTCAGACATAAATAAAATCAACACTTGCCATCATTATCAACGTCGGTAGCAACCAGGTGCTTTACAATAATGACATCCACATCATATGTAGGTGATGAGAAATCATCATGATTCTGAATGTCGATCTGTTCTGTGACGCATTTTTCACCTGTTTAGGATGCGCTGTTATTGGCTGGTTAACCACCCACTGCCAACCCGTCCCTGTCGGCTCTTCTCTCTATCTTTAGACATGCCTACCAAACTGTTTCATGCTCTGTCTCTTCAATGATGCCTGAGAAAGCCTCTCTCTCTCTCTTTCTCTGTGAGCACTCCTGTAGACAGATATTGCTAGTTCTACCCATCACCTTTTCCTAATGGAAACCTGTTTTTCAGCCAAACAACAGCCCCAAAAAAATCTCATTTTCAGCAAATCTGCCTTCCAAACCCAAAATCTCCCAGCTCCGGCACCTTTAAAACCCTAACCGTTTTGTGTTTGTGTGCTCAGCACATTTGCAGCTCAAATTCAAGTGGATCTGTGTTTTGATCAGAACTAATTTAGTGCTATTTGTGACATGTGTTGGACCAACTAGAAAAGAGAGAAGGAGACCAAAAAAAAATATATTATAAAGTCCAAAGGAAGTCATTTCTTAATTTGGTGTCACTGAAGCTGTGTGCATGTCCGTGTGTGTGTGTGTGTGTGTGTGTGTGAGTGTGTGTGGATGTGCATGATTGGCTTTGCATTATGATGAGTCTACGGGGGTGGCAGAGTGTTGACATGCAGAGCACAATGCCTCCATAAGCAACAGGATAATGAATGCATTCAGGCTCCTGCGTTCTGACACAAGTCTGTTTACTCTTTTAACACAGAGCGTTCCTCTTTGGTTTTCAGATTTTACTCTCTAAGTGGCCAGCTAGGTGTCTATAGATGGAAGAGTAAGTGCAGATTCGTGTAGGAGTCTGCACATGCAACCCTGTGTGTGTGTGTGTGTTTGTACAGAGCGTGGAACAGCGTAGAATTTTTCTGAGCTACCAGGCACAGAAACTCATTTAGGCTGCAGCTCCAGTTCAGAAGAGGCTCAAGGCAGCTGTTCCTCCAGGCTGACGCCGAGGATGGCTCACATTTTTACACCGTTATCAGAGCTCCTCTCTGGGCTGAGCCTGGCGGGAGGCCTGGCTGCCTCGCCATTCCTCTAGGCACAACAGATAGCAACCAATCACTGGCACCAAAGAGACTACCCCATGGCTCTCTGCAGACTCACATTTGCATAGCCAGGTGTGTGTGTGTGTGTGTGTGTATGTGTCTTTGTTTGTGCCAATCAAAGTGCAGTTGGGCTAGTTATTGTGCAGTGTGTGTGGGCTTAGCCTGAGCTTAATTCCCGGTCAAACTGTTTGATCATATTTTGCTTACTTTTGTTGCCCTCAGCATCTGAAAAAATGTATACATGCACACATGCCTGCACGCACACACACACACAAAAACAGACAACGCTTCATCACAGCAGCTCATGTGTGCACTGCATTTGCTGGTCCTTCTCGTCAATGTCATAGCACATGATTTATGTGAAAATATTATTTGCCACTATAAGCACTCACACCAGGATGTACACAGAAACGCACACAGTTCCTCATCGTATTTATGACAGCGGAGCCGCTGCACCAAGGGGATATTGGACTTTCTCTTCAGTTATCAATGTTTCAGTTTTGATTGATGACCTTTATTGTAATTATTTATTGAAAGGCAGGAACAGGATAATTAGAAAAGGTCTGGAGGGGAGGAAAGTGCTGATCCAGTGGGAATTCTGAGGAGGAAACCAGAACGCTGAAGGTGATAAAGTTCACAGATCTCCTCAGAATTCCGTGTCAGCGAACGGGAAGGAGGGGGGAGGATCTGCAGAAGGAATCAATGATCACAGCTAATGGCATACTAATGATGTAACTACTCATCCATACTCCTCAGATAGAGGGAGAGGGAGAGGGAGGACAGAAAAGAGAAGAAAGAATGTGAGATAGAGTAGAGAGAAAAGAGAGAGAGAAATCAGACAAACATCGGGGACACAGGGGTCATAAATTGATCACTAATCAAAACAAAGGCACTGACACTGTGATCCAGGACTACTTGCACTCTGGTTCCATTTTGCATGAGGAAACAGAGTAATCATCAAATAAACACGGTCATCGATTCACATTATTTAGCCACTTCACCTGAAGTTAAATGGCACTGTACCTTTCACATTGTACATTCAGTTGTTGTTTTTTTACTGTAATCATAGACGTAATGTATGACTCTCACCATAAATGATTCACATGATTATTAATAGTGGAAGCATGCATTAATGCACCTCTCAGAGCAATCTTTTATAGGGGTCATGACTGTCTTTATTTCCCCAGTGGCAATGCAAAATCTTAACAGCTGAACATCTGAACAAGACTTTAGCTCTGCTTAAAGATGGCAACTTAATGCGTAGCATTTTAAAAGCTTCTTCGAGTCCGCTGATTCCTTCACACAGCAGTCACTATGAAACACGGTGGGCCTACAGCGTGTTAGAAATTCAGAGGCCGTAAACTGCACCCTAACTCTGTGGCAACATGATGTAAACACGCTGATGTTTAACAGGTATAGCTGCTTTTCAAATTAAGAAACATGAGAAAAGTAAGCAAGACTAGCAGTTACTCTGACCTAAATGCTTTAAAAAGTAGTGTATGTTTTTATGTTTACATGCACAGGGACCTCATGGTCAAACTCATGATCCCATTGAGGAGGAAACCCACCAAAATGAGCAGAAGTTATCTTGTGGTAACAATGAGGTTTGTTTTTTTGTTTGTTTTGTTTTGTTTTTAATAAAATCCATGTGGCTGCCAAGATATCTCATGCTGAACCAAAGTTGTGGTTTTTCCAATGGCTGGCATGGCCATTTACAAAGAACACAGACTGTTTTAAAAGCAAGTTCATGATTCACAGGCCAACATGTTTCAGATGTTCCTGTTTTTGTTGCTATTCTGTGCCAGTATTATCATTATATGACACAAATGGCAATTAACAAGCAATCATATTTCCACCTAATGTGATAATACCAATTTACATAGGTGACTGGTAAGATGGGGAAAAAAACTAAATCAAATGATTTTTTTCCCATGTAAATCAATTCATATTCATTGCTTTTATTTATTTATAAGGACAACACTAAATACGCCAGTGTTAGCCAGCTGGCTAACTTCCAAATGCCATCATTTGGCAAGCTTTCTGAAACAAGTGCAGTGACAGATTAAGAAACACATAAGACAATAACACACTCAAATGACAACAACTGTGTCAGAATCAACATTCTCAGCGGTGCGCATGCAGAGAAACAGGAAGCAGCAATAATACAATTATTAAGTCCACTGTTCACTCAGGGCAAATATAGCCCAGTCCCATTTTAGTGCATATTTAAGGACTGACACTGACTTCTTAAAAAACTATGCATCAAAACTGTGCTCATTATTTATCAAGTTAGTACTTCACAATAAAAAGACAAATTTGTGTCTATGTACACCACCACAATTGGCAATTGACTAACAAGCAGTTTCGTGGTCAGGTGAGGCCTGTTCCCCTGTTATTTTGGACAAATGGAGCTGAGATCATTTCTGAAGTTAATACAAGTTAAATTTGTATTTTATGGCTTTTCGCTGTAATTTTAAATATGAGGCCCAAATAGATATCAATGCAAGTGAGGAGGGCCATCATCAGACTGAAAAAGAACCTATCAGAGAGATAGCAAAAAACTTTAGGAGTGGTCAAATCAACAATCTGGTAGATTGTTAAAAAGAAGCACTGCACAGTGGCTCAGCAGCATCACAAGGCCTGAAAGACCACAGAAGACAATTAAAGTACATGATGGCGAAATTATTTCCAGGATTAAGAAAAACAGCGTCACATCATCTAACCATGTCAAGAACAATCTCGGGGAGGTAGGTGTTACATCTCGAGCATCTCGAGGGAGGAAACACAGCACTTGGTGATGTCCATGAGTTCTAGTCTTCAGGCAGTAATTGACTGCAAAGAAATTTGATCCGAGTATTAAAAAACAATCCATCCATCCAGTTTGTCCAATTACTTTTGAGCGTCTGAGAATGGGGGACTGTGTATAAAAATGTCGTTAATGCAATTTATTTTATAAAACCCCCATAAATAAAAGCTAAAATTCTGAACTTTAGTTAAATATTGATTTTCTGAATTATTGTCCAGTGTAGTGGTACCAAAAAAATGTGTCTTTGTCCAACACACCTAACTGTGTGGCCCTAAAAACTGATTATCTGCAGCAGCTGGACAGTGACAGAACAAACAATAGTGCAGCTTCAAGAAGTGATCTTTCCTTTCATTTCTCTGTGCTGCTGCCACAGTAACAAATGTATGGGATATTTTTCATAATGGTGTTTGTGCTTCAGAGTGCAAATTATTCATTTTCTTCCAAGTTGCTTGGTTTGTGGAGTTTGATTTCCTTTGACAGGTTGCTGGTTAACAAATCCAAAATTTCCTGTAGCGCCTAATATGTTGCATACACTCATATACCATACCATACCATACCATACCATACCATACCATACCATACCATACCATACCATACCATACCATACCATACCATACCATACCATACCATACCATACCATCACTTATTTGCTTTTAAGTTAAGAGACTAAATGAGTCAAACATATGTACACAGTAATGAAGAACTCTCTGACTGTCTGCCCTCTCATCCTCTTACCAGACCTGTCTGGTATTTAAGTGTAACTAATCTGATTGCTGCCATGCTTCATATTGACAAAGACACATCCATCAGTGCTAATTAACTCTTTAACTGAAGACTTCCTTTTGGATGGCACTATAATGTTGCTGGATCTTGTTTGTTTGTTTTGTTTTGCTTTTGCTTTTTTTTGCCCTCTTGTTATTATTCTTAAGATTATTTTAGGAAACAACTACAAAAGGAAAAAAAGAAAAGCTCTCCGCATCTGATTCATGAAACATGAGAAGGGCATGGTTTATGGGTCAAGCAGTGGACTAATGAGGCCAGGATATCACTGGTGCAGTTACTGAAACTAAGACTGCACATGTGTGAAGAAGATAAAGGAAGGGGTTTAATTTAAAACCAACAAGAAAGAAAAAGGGGGGGGCACCTACTGGCTCCCATGTGTAGCAACTTGCTCATGAGAAGGATACAAACACTTCCCAAACAACTGAAATGAATGAGCAGATTTGAACTTGTGTTTTCTAGTGATACTAATTTATTTTTTTTTGTGGTTTCTGTGGAACAGTCTGGAGGGATAGGATAATTGGTCATTTTATGCTTTGTGACCTTAGATTACCACTAACATCAGCTACTATTCACCTGGTTGGAACAAAGTTCTTTCTGCTTAGCAAACTCTTTGCAAATAAGAAAATTTGTTTTAATAAGGTGTGTTTGGAGTTTACAAATGGTCCCAACTGCGCACATACACACACATACACACACATGCACACACACACGCACAGTTTTCACCAATGAATCAATGAGAAGTTTGTGGGAAACATCAACCTCTACTCGAATGAGGCCCCAGGACTTTGACTGAACCATGCGTTTCATAGCAAACACAAGTTTAATCTTGCATAAATGAGGTTTACCCCATGGTAATAAAGAGGTTCATTTACTTTATCTACGGGGCACCACATTTTTGATGATTTCCTTATTGCTTTTATAATGAAGAAACATAGTTTCTTGCTGTTTTATGAATATGACATATTATTTTCTTAATAATATGATGATTGCACAGAGCTTACACACCAAGCTGTTGTAAAACACTAAATTAACAGTAGATCTGAGCACCCTCCCTCGCCACCAAATTGTAAATAAGCAACAAAAATGAGCGCAGGCCAAAAAAAAAATTATTCATTTCCTCTGAAACACACCTATCTCCTGTGGAGTGGGAAGTGAGATAAGGTGAAGACTGCAGCAAAAGAAAACCACAAAGAGGTACACCAATTACAGACACTGCAGAGACACAATCACAACCTTGCACCAGAATTTTCTCAAACTCGCCGTATGAATCCTTACCTCCCGTATCTACCCTGCCTTCCTCCAAAACAAATTTTCGTCTCATCTTTTTTTTATTTTCCCAGCCTTTACTGACTGGCTGTTGAGGAGAGGCGCATGTTGGCTGCTTCAGTAATGTGACATTTAGACAAATTCACCAGATATGCTGGCGGGATTCTGCCCCCACTGTGCATGAACATGTGCAAAAACGTGCCTCTGTGAGGCTTTTTTTTTTTTTTTTTTTGTCATATGCATATGTGTATACTTAAAAATTGGTTTGACAATCTCCCTAACTGTGAGAGATACCTTTTTATTTTATTGTGTTGGTTTTTTTTTTTTGTTTTAGGTGCAAACACATATGCTGTTTTGGCATTTAGCAGCCCGTTTCATGTTGGTGAAACTGAGCTTTTCTCTTTTAAAATCTACAGGACCCAACTGTGCTGCTGAACCAGCAGCCATTATCTCTTTGCAATAACATCAATACTCTGCTTCCTGATTTGCTCCTTCCTCTCACTTCACTCTGTCACCACAAAACTCCATCACCAGATCCATCTGGCTGTGAGCAGCCTGAGACAGGCGATCATGGTGAATTGGCATTATGAGTCAGTTGAGCATTGAAATCATGTCAGCCTTCTGTTTTTTTGTGTTTTGGGGGATGTTTTTGTTGTTGTTGTTGTTTTTCCTCACAGAGCTTTTAAGGATCCCTGCAAGGCAGCATTTTTGAAAAGGTAGGAATACACAGAATGAGTTCCGGATACAGAAACAGATGAAATGAATCAGATTGCATTGTTTAAACTCTCAGGATGAGAGGGCATAAAGAGGGTAGACACTGAGCAGATGGAAATGAATTCAGACGTGTCGGCAGAGGGAAGGAGTGATGCAATGGAATTAAGATCGAGAGACAACTAAAGAGGGCACCTCAGCCACACCGAGAAGAGGGAGAAAATCAACAAGGGAAAATTGCGAGGAGGAGAGAGTGCACGAGTGTGTGTGGAGGGGCCAGCCAAGTGTGCAAAAAAAAATGCTTGCACCTCAATCAGTGAGAGTTCAGATGGAGGGTGACAGAAAGTGCAGCAAAGGGGATGATGAAGAGAGCGGTTTAAAAAGAACGAAGGAAATTAGATGAATCAATGGAGGCGTCTCTCAGGTTATTTTTCATCTTTTGGGGTCAGTTCTATTCCATTACTTGAGGACTGTTTGTCCTCAATCACAGTGTTTTTGAATCATAGCAAAGCAGAAAGGCCTGGAAAAGAAAACGCGTGGGTGAATTTAATTTCTCAATCCCCAAATTGATTTAGTGGAACCTACTAAAGGCTACAAACTGACCTCTGAATAGAGCTTATTGTGCTTCTGCTGAGTGCTGTCAAACAGACAGGATTTCAGATCAGCGCAGTTATGACCTGACCACGCTAAGATGATAAGATGATTAAATATCTAATTCACTTTAGATCATTAACTTTAATCTGCTTATACTTAGAACGCAGAAGAGGCAGCCGGGCAGGAGAGGGAGGGGGAGGAGGAGGAGCGCTGCAATCTGGCTTCCATATTTCAATATCCATCATAGGATCAGTTTTATCTTCTCTGTCCATCTGACAAAATGGAAAGAAAGACTCTGGAAAAAAAAAATTCACAGGGAAATAAATGCAGCATGTTCTTTTTTTTTTAAGTGCAGGATCCATCTGTTGCTGCATTTCATGTTATTGAAGTGACATCAGTGAGGGGTTATTTTTAAAGGAACATGTCACTTTTTTTTATTTTATGTGTTTCGCACGTCTGCTATTTCCTAAAGTACATCAGAGTGTGTTTACTATCTGAATTGCATCTGCTTTCCACTCATTTAATGAAAATCAGAATGCAAAAGCTTGCAGTTTGTTGGCTGCAGAGACATTTAGTCGCTACAAGATAAGATGTCTTTGCAGGCGTGTGAAAATTCCTTCAGAATGATGGGCTGTCTTGTAATATCATATCATGTGTCGGTGAGAATCCTAACATACAAGATTTAAGCGTCAACTGCAGAGCAACGATGTTTTTGACTCATTTTTAGTTTGTAAGGTTTTATTTCCCATCAGTGCCACTCCAGATGCAAAGCTGTTCTTAGGACAGTTCTTATATCATATGTCAAAATTTCACTGCAACCTCTAGAGTGGGGGGGCAGCCCATTTTGTTTACTGAATTTCATGCAACAGTGATGTAACCCTGAGGAAGGTGAAATGTTCACTGTGAAAGATCTTCTTCAGTTATGATATCTGTGCTGTCAGGAAGTAAAACTATGGGCTTTCTCTACGAAAATGTCTATAAACAGTACTTTGCAAAAGTGTTGAGCCACTCTTTATTTCTTTATATTTCGCTATGAAAATGTGAAATAGGTGCAGCAATTTATTGAAACGTGCAACCACACACGGAAATACAGTACATGAGGCAAAAACAGAGTTTGTACAATACTAACAAGCTTGAAAATCAATATTTGGTACGACCACCTTTATTCTTCACCACAGCCTGAACTCTCTTAGAGAGGCTTTCTTGTAATTTCTTTCAGGAGTCTTCAGGAATAGTTCTCCAGGCTTCTTGAAGGACATTCAAAGCTCTTCTTTGGATGTTGGCTCCCTTTTCTTCTGTTCTCTGGGGAGACCAATCAATGACTCATGGTGTTCCATTGTGTGTTTTTCATCCAGGTGTGTTTTTACCACACTGAGTAAATGAGGCCATTGCCAGCCGGCGTATGCCAGCCACTTCTTTTGTCCTCCAGTTTCCACAGATCTTTTAAGGACACAATGATATAAGTTTTCAGCTAATAGCTCTATGGAAATCACCTTGTTGGTGCAAAAATACTATTTTATGCCTGTCAAACTGATATATTTATTTGTATATTCAACTAAAGAAATGGGAAATTGTGTTTTTGCAACAGGCTGCTAGTAACAAAGCGCCTAAAAATACCATTTAAAATTGGTGTCTGTTATGTAGACACAGCATTATGCTTAAATGATACAGGTTAAGTTCCTTAACAAACAAAAAGAACATTAATTTGAAAATGAACTGAAAATGAGTCAATGTCCGAAACAAAAAAACTTTGAAAGACCTTCAGTAAGCCTGGAGAATTATTGCTCCACTTTTTTAGACCAATTAAAAAATATATTTATATATATTTTATATATATATATATATATATATATATATATATATATATATATATATATATATATATATATATATACACAGGTAAGTTTTTCTGCTTGGAAGCAAAATATAAAAAATTGAGGGGGGTGGTGTGGCTCAAGACTTTTGCACCGTATAATATATTTATGTATATTTAGTTAATTATCATTTCTTGCATTCAGCATGTCTTAGGGCCCTATAATTAATGCTTCATTTGCAGACAAACAAAAATGCTAATCTTATTTCCCAGCACCTGATTTCCTTTCACTGCTGCAATAAACATGAATTAGAGAAAATAAATGTTTCTCCACTTCCTTTGAATACAGTGAGAACATTCTGGGAACAACCCCAAAATTAAGGTAGTGCACACTGGCAGTGATCACGGCTGACCCTCATTAACTGTAAGTGCTCTTACATGGCTCTGCTGCAGACGTTTGTTCCCATGTCCTAAGAAGTTACCTTGGCAGGTTCGTTGCACAATTGAAACTGGGCTTCTATTAGAATCTGCAATCTGCTCGTGGCAGAGAGACAACGCCGAAGCCAGACTATGCAGCTATCTTTGGAACAATACTACATTTGCCAATCAGTCATGCCAATAATGTGTAACTAGCATGAGACAGAAGTTGAGCTAGCGGGCAGGAGGGAGGGAGGGTAAGGCTCGGCTGAAACAGATGAGAGAAGGAAACTTGTGATTGTGAGGTGAAAACCACCAACAGCACAGTAATTACTGTCCATTTATTTCAAAGGAGATAAGCGGTGTGACAGAGGATATTGTGGATTTCTCTGTCTGAGAACCTGATGCCATGTGGCGTACAATGAAAGGAAGGACAGACATGGTGAGGGGAGAGTAGAAGAGGGGAGAAAGGAAAGATAAAAAGGGGGAGGAGTAAGGAGAAAGAGAGTGAGACAGTGTGAGGTTACGCAGCTTCCATTTTCCAACTGTGCCAACACATGCAGTCCTCCCGCTGGGGACTTTTTGTGGCACAGACTCATACCTTGGCCGTGTCAGTTTGTCTCCATGGCGTATCTCTAGCCCTAACCTCATGGGAGAGTTTACTTGTATTTTCAGGCTTGCTTCGCTGTGCACCAAAGTGGCACAAAGGCCCATTCATGCCCGAGAGTGGGTCCATTCATGGCCACTGAGTAATTGCCGGTAGAATTCATAATTATTCTGTGTCTTCCATCTCGGAGGCTCACGGGTGGAAATGACGCCACAGTTGGTTGTTTTAAGGGTAGCATTAATATTCAAATACACACTTAAATCACTGTTTTGTTTGTAGTTGGGTTTCCTTTGCATGCTGTGCATTGTATGCTTCCCACTTCAACAGTAGCATTATCGTGGACATGAAACAAAGCAAGTCTTTGAAGAATAAGATTGCTGTAATGGTAGAATGGAGACTTTGGATTGCCCTCCAGGCAGCGTGGTGCTTACATTTTAATGTGAAATGGGCCTTTTTTATAGTACAGTATGTGTCCGTCTTATTGTATAAATATTGTTTTCAAAGCAAGAAGAAGCACAAGTCTGTACAATGTAGGGGACAATTCATGGGCAGAACAAAGTCAGAGGTATGTCATTGATACTTTGATACTTAACTGGATCAGAGCAGATTTGATTTGTCAGATGGTCTCTTTAACATGACCTTTCACACTGAGAGCAAAAACAAAGAGCAAAGTTGACATCATCATCTCTCACATAGAAGCAGGATGACCTTCACCTTACCCCGATATAAGTGTCCACCACCCTGCAGTGACATCAGCTGGTGTCTGTCATATCAGAACACTCATCATATATGGAGATATGTGTTAATTGAAAATCTTAATCATCAACATGGATGTTGTGTGGTCTTTGTCCTTAGCTTTGCCTGTCTGCACAAAATTCTCTCTAACCTTAACTCCTTAAATTATTTTAACAGTTCCTTGTCAGTCACAGTGCGTTGTGTCTTAAATGCACTTTGTTCTCAGCCAGTAGGCTAACAAGATTAGGACTCGTGACCCTATCAGAATCAAATGGACTTTTCCTTTAAGCCTGTCTATGAGCGCGGCGCTTTGGTGCCGTCTCAGCAGTGGAGTTTGTTATTCAGCATCACAGGAATTCAACACAATTAGCCCCTGTTGTGAGGGCAGATACTGCAGTGTTTCACAGAGAGGAAAGAGGGTGAAGGAGTACTGTCACCCTCCCACATCTGACCCAGAGGTTGTGCAATACCCTGCTCATCAGACCAATAGCTTTAAACTGGATACATATGAGGGCAGAAAGCAGACTGAAGCAATTTTCTTTGCTTTTTTTGTTGCTGTTGTTTCTTCAAGGCTTCCCTGAAACATGCAAATTGTTGTTTATTGTACCTACTGGAAACTGGTATACATTCAATACGTGAGCATTTCTTTTACACTACTTTCATAACCTTTTTGAAAAATGTTTGCAGACAGGCCATGATTGAGTATACCTGTGTAATGCTGCTTTTGTTTCATTGCGTCAGGTGATATGCATGCAGCATATCACCTGTCGGTAATATGCTGCATGCTCGTGCATGTGATTCCTGCATCTTTGCATGTAGTTATCCTTTATTATTTCCTGACCTGTGGCTTGCCTGGTAGGTTAAAAATATGCAGCTGGGTGTCATGGATGGGGCTGAGATCCAGATGTAACCTGCTTATAGGCATTTTACACCAGCAAAGGTGAAATGCCCATAAGCAGGAAAGGAATGATGTAATGGAAAAACCAGATGTGAACCTACAAGATAACCAAATGAATGCCCGAACACTCACATGTCGGTGTTTCTTCAACAGCTTACCCCTGGCTACAATGATGCTGTGATGGGTTTGATGGAGCTGACCTGTGTTGGAGCTTCAGATCAGTATCAAACAGAGCTTTTTTTAAGAACACTATTTCCTCCACAACATGGCCGGGAGTCAGAATAATGTCTGGAGACAGCATGACCTGAACAGGTATGCATAATACTACGCAAGAATTACTACCAGTAGAAAAAAAGCTCACATAACCTGTTATTATTATTTTCTGCGAATCTGTGACAACCCTGTAAAGCACTGTGTGTGTGTGTGTGTGTGTGTGTGTGTGTGTGTGTGTGTGTGTGTGTGTGTCTATATATATATATATATATATATATATATATATATATATATATATATATATATATATATATATATATATATATATACACACACACACACACACATATATATAAATCAACAAATTCAGCAGCTCACGTCTGCATCCAAAAATTAATGTCTGGGATGTTAGAAAAGATGAACTTATGCAGCTTATTAAAGAGCTTCTGAGCTTGTTTTCACTTCAAATGCAAATTATTCCTGAATCGTTTACACGTGTAAGTGGTCAGAATCTTTTAAGCTGTATTCTTTAATCAGGTCAATTTGACTTAACCCCCCCCCCCCGTCAAAAAAACAAACAAAAGGAAAAAATATGAAAAGGGAGAAATGTTAGCATGAGCAACAGAGGAGGTACATTCAGTCATGAAGTTATCACAGATGTGTGTGAAACAAAATAAGTGTTTGGGAAATGAAGAGAAAACATACACAGAGAATCTGGCTCAAAAAGGACACCCAGTAACTCGTTACTTTTTCATAACGCAAATAGAAAAAGGACAACAGAACATATGTCCTGTTTGTTCAGCTTGTCTCATAATGACTGACTTATGACAGGTTATGCGCAGGAATGATTTACTCTCATGCACAGCTCTGTATGGATTTCTCAACCTCTCCTGATTTGCAGAGTGTGCTTTGGCCTGAGTGCTGACGCAGAGCAAAACCTGAAGGAGCTTCAACAACAGCAAATGGCCAAGGAGTTCAACTGTGAGTTGTTTTCAGATATTAGTGTTACATCTGCGACACAAAACATTAATTTTAACAAGAAGAAAACTCCAGACTCAAAGCTGTTTCCTGACTGAATTAGCTCGAATGCATGAAACTTATCATTTGTCAGGAACAGTACCAGTATTTATCTGCAATTACTGTAAATTGTTGAAATGCTAAATTACATTTTTGGTTGTCTTTTTTTGTGTGTGTTGCTTTGAAATATTTAAAGAGTCTGAAGGGTTGTGTTTGCTAATATTAAATCACACATTTTGTTATTGTAATTTCAAAATGAGGTTAAGTTATACACTTCTTTTATTAGAGGGAAAAATGCAGTATATTCTAAGGCTTGTCTTCATAAGGCAAAGTTTTTGAGCTACTATGGAAGTGAGTTTGCCATCAATTCCAGTGGAGAGAGATTCAGGGGTGTAGGAGGAGGGGAAGCTATCGCTCCCCAGTCACCAGCTGTTCCTGCAGTCTGGGGCATGTTGGATGTTTCCACAGAGAAGGTTATGGGAAGCTCAGTTAAGATTATGGCCTGCCCTGCAGATAATGGCGATTCCTGTGTTAATCAGGGTGTTGTGGCTGATGTTTGACGAAGAAGGCGATAGGTTAAGCCGTTGTTTTCAACATGTTTTTACTCCCGTTTCCTGTACAGTATCTTCTGTAAGTAAGGAGTTTTTTTTATGAGGAGGTTGGGCAGCAAGTTGTTTTCCATGTTTCTTCCTCTGAGAGTTGTTTCTGCACTGAAGGAGACAACAGCAATAGCAAATCCTTATATAACAACGTGTTTTCTGAGTATAAAAGGAAACAGCATTTTGTGACAGCTGTTTTAAGACGTGATTCTTTTCTCTTTTTTCCAGCCAACCTCTCTCTCTCCCAGCCTCCATTTTACTCTGATTCCTGCCACCTAGTATCTGTTAACATACTGCTGCCCAGTGAGGGAGACCAGGTGGTCCCTTTCTTCCCTGAGACAGACAGTGTTTGGGAGCGATCAGAGGGAGGCCAAACCCCTGCCACCTCTGCCAGACCCTGAGGAGCTTATGTCAGATGAAGCAGCTGATAATGAGGTTGAGTTTTTTACTAGTGACCGACGCCCCCTTTTGCCCAAAAGCTGCCCTAAGGCCATGTGCAGGAGCAGCAACAAACACTTTGGCCAAGTAAATTATGCCTACCAAGAGAGTTCATTGAGGGCTGGAGATGCTGAGGTTGGCTCCACGGCTTTCTCTTGGCCAAGCAGAGAGGACCGACCAGCATTTAGAGGAGGCAGGTTTGGAGCCAACATCTGGTCTCTTCATCACCAGAGAGATGAAAACCACCCTGTGCTGTCAGCAGTTGGGGATACTTCTGGAGTCAAACAGCCAGACCAGCACCTATCATCTAGAATCCAGTTTTCTTGCTCGGGTCCTGTCGCTCAACCACCATGGTCCACCAGCAAGCCACAAATCCCTCCACGTATCCCCATCCCACCGAAACCTGCTGCACTTTCAAAGACTGGGAATGATGAAGACAAGCCTCCCAAAATCCCTCCTAGGGTCCCTTTAGTCCCACCCTGCCCACCACGTACCCCAAGCCCTAAAAGTCTTCCAATCTATATCAACGGAGTGATGCCTGCCACTCAGAGTTTTGCTGCTAACCCAAAATACGTTAGTAAGGCATTACTGAGACAGCACAGTGACAGGGAGCCACCTGCAACCCAGTTTTCTCCCTGCATTGTTCCCATTTTAAAGGATGGCAGAAAGGCCAGCGCAACGCACTACATCCTGCTGCCGCCGGGCCGACCTCCAAACGCAGAGCGACGAGAAAGACTCCTGAGTGAACCGACTAAGACAGGAAGCAGCAGCTTCTGGCAGAAAAGGTAGAACTAATCGGCATGTCTGAAACTAGATGGGTACAAAGTGGTGACTGACATTATTAATTACTATGTGATACACGACTGTACAGTGTGTGATAATATCTGCTCACCTGTGTAATGTATTGTTATTTTCAGTGACTGATGTATTTGGTGTAATAGCCACGAGGTTTTTGACTGAACATTTTACCGATCAGTATTTTAGAGACGTCTCTTCCATTTCAACCACGAGGACATCATAATCATACAGTATTTTCACTAATAGAAAAGAGATATTTATTTTCTATGACCATTTGTCAGTTTGGGATAACTAAGATACTGCTGTTTTCTTACTGAAAAAAATGTATCATCACTTGTGAATTTTTAAATCCAACAGCCGTATACTCATGTCACTAAAAACAGCCTTAGCTAATGCAATATACATCTTACAAGAGAGCGCATCTTTACAAATGTACAAGCTGGGCTTGTGCCAAACTGTTCCACATCTGTTTTTTTATGACAGTGCTGCTTGAAAAGTATAATGTATTGATAGATTTAATGTTTTCCCAAATGATTCTCAAATTTTGATTTATAGTAAATTTGCAGATGAACATGCCTGATGTTAAGGCCACCCCCACACAACCCCAAGCTAATTCTGTAAGCATTTCAGTGTTTGCGCTTGAATTAGCTTATTAATTTGACTCATGTTATCACAAAGTTGATCTTTTCTTTAATTTACATCAAACTATATGGTGACTGCAGAGTACCCACCATCTTCCTTGAAAGCACCCAGCTGTTCATTTTATTCAGTGTTTGTTTAAAGCTACATTCTGAGCTTACCCACATTTAATTAGAAACGTTATTAAAACCTGCAGTCACACTGACATTGAAAGGTCTTTAAACATATGAAGAACAAGTCAAGGGTTTTACATGTTGAGTTTGTAAATAGAGCAGAAAATTATCTGCTGATCCTTATGAATAATTTTAATGATGAAAATCTTATGTGTACTTTTTTTTTTTTGCTGTGTGGGCATGGAAGTTCTGTTACGTTTACACTGCTGAGGTGCAGGCCCACTTTACCTTTGTTACACCAACCTCTATGAAGTTCTCATGAAGGTTCTGTATCAGATTTGGCCCAAGCAAAGGCTGTTTGTAAGTTCATAATTTTGTGTCAATTGTAAAAATTGTTTTTAATCTATTTATAGAAATAAATAACTTATTCATTCTAAGTTTGGCTCATTGTCTTTCTTCACACTCAAACATAGGACACAGAAAGCTTCTTTTTTTTTCTCTTTGCCAAAGTCCAGCACCTAAAACAATCAAAAGCAGAGAGATGATATGGTAGGGTGAGACGGAGGCAGATGGTTTGCTGTGGCGACCTCTAAAGGGAGCAGCTGAAAGAAGAAGAAAAGAAGCCACTCAGGCTGGAGTTTTGAGAGAAATTTTAATGGAGCGTCAACAATAGCTGTGTGGAAAATTTCTCATAAAAATATGAGCTGCAAGATGAAGGATATACATAAAAGAAAGGCTACTGTCCCTTCCCTTTCCCTTGGTGGAGCATGTGATGGCGCCAACAGCGTAACAGTTCCTTTAGTGGGAGAGTTTTTAGACATTCCAAATAACCATTTCTTGTCCATGCTACATTATCACCTCACAGCTCATATTCACAGTTCATTTGTCACCACACCAAATGGGACTGGAGTATCAGCAGGCTAAAAATACAAACCATTCCTCTATGGTACTGTACCAGTTCATGCACACAAATACGTATTTCTTAAGTGTCTATCCCCTGACCTCCACATTTATTATCACTTTCTATTAGAACAGTCTGGTGATGCAGAAATGTCTCCCCCCAAAAAAAGGAAAAAAAAAAACAGAAAAAAAACCAAGAAAACTGAAATAAATTTCACATGAGCAGAAATTTCCAAGCTCCATGACTTAATAAATGGCTCTGTTTTATTGGTTCGTAATTAGTTATGTGTTAAACATTTAATCAAAATGACATTTCACAAAAGAACAATTATTCTATGAAATAATTCATTTTTCCAAAATAAGTTAAAAAATAAACACATAAAACTTTTACTAATCCCTCCTTTTCACCCCCTCCCCACTGTCCCCTCACCCTTGCAGTTCCTTATGGGCCTTATTGAACTTTGACCTGTGTTCTTGGACAGGCACGGCCTCAGCGGTCTCATCTCTTGGGGCTGAGGTCCTTCGTGCAGCCACAGAGCTGGCAGTTATGGGATTTTGACCGTCACCTTACCGCCAGGCCCGGTTGAGCAGTTTGACCTCTGCCAGGCGTTTGCTGATCATGGTGGCAAAGAAAAGGGCAAGGAGTACGCTACTAATCAGCATGTAGTCGTAGTCATCTTTTAGTACATCAAACTGCTTTGAGGGATACACGCGTGTCTGGTATATGTCAAGACCATATGCCACAACCTAAAAACAAAACAAAGCAAAAGAAATTTTATTTTTAGATTTTATTTAAGTGAAGGGGAATAAAAGAGCAAATCTAAATTCTATCAAAGCATTTTTAAATAAGGCAAACATCTGTTAATTACAGGCATGCCTATATGTGTAATCATCTATAACCCTGTTTCCAAAACAGCTGCGATGCTCTGTAAAATGTAAACACAACCACAATGCAATGATTTGAAAATCCTTTAAAACAGATATCCAATAGGGAATTGTAAAAAGAAAATGGGCAATGTTTGTGGAAAGAGCTACACTCATTTTGAATTTGATGTCAGCAATGCGGGGCAGGGATGGAAAAAAGAATGGAAAAGTTGTGTAATGCTATACCAGGAAAAAAAAACCTGGTGGAACATTCTCACAGCTAATTAGGTTACTGAGTAACATGATTTGTGATACAAAAAAGCATCCTAGAGAAGCTGAGTGTTATAGAAGTAAAGACAGGGAGAAGTTCACTACTTTGTGAAAGACTGAGTGGGCAGCTTGTTTTACAAACCGCTGACAATTTAAAGAATGATGAGTCTCAACAACTGGGAGCAGATTTCCTCATCTATAGTAGATGATAAAAGATCCAGAAAATCCAGATAATTCTTTGTAAGAAACAAAGAAAGTCAAACGGTCATACAGAGTGGGCAAAAAAAAAAAAGACAAAAAAATTAATGCAATGGTCACGGAAAATACTCCACAGGCCCAGGGACACTTATGAAAACCAAGGAACGCAGTTTATTGATGCATCCACAAAAACAAGTTAAAACTTTACCAATCAAAAAGAAAAAAAACAAACAACAGACTCACACACACACACACACACACACTACCACACACACACATGCACGCATACACACGAGATGCACGGCCAAAGCTCATTTAAGGACTGAAGTAATGAAGTGGAAAACTGTTCAGTGGTGTGACAAATCATAACATGAAATTATTTTTTGAAAACCTTGAACGTGGAATACCACAGGCTATGAACTTGCTCAAAGACAACGATGGTTGGAAAACAGTGCAAAAACCTTGGGTAACCTGAGAATCCATGAAGGAACCATTAACACTAAACCATATATACAAATTGCAGAGCAACATCCATCTGAAGTCTCTCTCCTTCGGAAGGCATTGCTTATTTCAGCATCACAATGCCAATTAAGTACACAATAAACTTTTGAGCAGCTGAAATCTCATAGAATGGGAAAACATTTAACTTACAAATCCTACAGAGTGTTGTTAAAAGAAGAAATGATGCAAAACAATACAAAATATGCTCAAAATATGTAACAGTGCCACTGTTACATCTTATCATATTCAGACCCACTCACCGACCACTTCATTAGTTACGCCTTGTTTTGTCTTCAGAGCTGCCTTAATTCTTTATGTCACCAATTTAACAAGGTGCTGGAAACATTCCTCAAAGGTTTTGGTCCATATTGACATGATAACATTACACAGTTGCTAGAGACTGGATTGAGACCTGGTGACTGTGAAGGCCATTTGACTACAGTGAACTCACTGCTGTGTTTAAGAAACTAGTTTGAAATGAGCTGAGCTTTATGACACTATGCATTATTCTAATGGACTGTTATGTGTTTTTCATTACTTTGAAGGCAGACTCACCAGGCAGGTTGACTCCAGTCCGGACGGTGAAGTGTAAATACCTCGCACTCTTGATATAGTCTGATTGTAGTTGATAAACCACTCTGTACGGATCATCAATTCTGGAGCATAGGGTATCAGGTTCTCCTCACTGGAGATCAAGTTAACAAGTCAGATACATCAGATAGACAGACAGGCAGAGAGTGAGGAAAAAAGCTGCATTTTCATACTAATTCTGACTGAAGGACTGACCGGCTTTGCTCAGATACTATTTCTGGCCTTCGTGGGTCGAGGAACATCTTTGGTAATGACAAAATCCCCCCAGATGGCAAGCCAACTATGATAAAGCAAATTCAAAGAAACGCATTACAAAAGGCAGTTGGCCAAACTGTGCTGAAAATACTTTTTGTGTTTAAGAAAACAAGGCTTATTCTCTAATAAGGAAAAGCCAAAAACCAGAGAAAACAGCAATATACCCAAATAGAACTTACTGAGCAGATGGCGGCTGGTGATGCCCTTTTCAGTCAGGGTGGCCTCCATGGTAGAAATGGCAGAGGGGAAAATATAAGACTGCTGCAGAACCTGAGGAGCGTGTGGTCGATCCAGCGAGCTGAACACAGTGCTGTTGTACAGCTCCATTCCTTCATATAGTTCAATTACAGAGAATTCATTCCTACGCGACTTCGTGCTCCAGTATTCATACTGCAGAGTCAGAGAGAGGAAGGGGACACAAATATGACCCTCAATATTTCACCTGTTTCCCTTTATTTCTCTTTAGTTATGTGTTCTGTGCTAGAACACACAATATTCAAGCTGTAACCATGAAGAAAAAAGAAAAGGTGATTATCATTATTTCTTTCCCTAAACGTGACTGTAGCAAACAAATGTGCTCACCACCACCCAGTTTTCAGAGTGCACAACATGCACCGGTCCTCTGGTTTTTCTCTGAACAGCCTCGTGAATGATGCGACCGGTCACGCCATCAATCAGGATGATCCCGACAAAGCTGCGCTCCTGATGCATGTCTGTGCTCTCAGTCACTACAGCCAGTAGATTGGGGTTCAGGTACTATAAAAATGAATTAAAATACAATTCTGAATTTTAATTAACATAATAATAAAAAAAAAAATTTAATGGTGATAAATTTGTTGTGAAATGACTTCACTAAAGCTACTTTTGGCTGACCCTTTGCCGCAAGAGGTTACCACGGCAGGTAGCTCTGCATGTTTGATTTGGCAGAGTTTTACGCCGGATGCGCTGCTTGATTCAACCCCAAAGGGGATTTTTGTTCCGGCTGGAGTCCAACCAACAACCTTTCACTTGCCGGTCGCGCGTAACACAAGCTAATGTGTAAACCACTACACCATGGAGCCACCCGAGCAGAAACTCACAACACCTAAATCTATGAGTCCTGACATCTGGGCTCATTCTCATTTCTCACTCATCCATGACTGCTATATTATTGCTATTCTTGGGTTACCTTTAATTCTTTGAATGTGTTGACTTTAATTATTTGACTTTTCTTTGTAGGTGGGAATTAAGTTTTTCTTTTGTACCTGGTTTATTTTTTAAAAAAACAGCTGAATTTAAAAAAAAAAAACATATTGTAATCTATAAAGGAGGGTTCCTGGCTGTGCTTAAAAACAAACAAACAAACAAACAAAAACAAAGCTACATTTGCCTTCTCTGTCGTCAAGGCCGATGACAAAATACTTGCAACAAGGTCTCAAATATGGCAGTCAGCTGGCCAGCAGGCTGTCCAAGGCAATAATTCTAAGAAACCTTAACAACTACCGGATGCACCACTTTAAACTGCCCTAGTAAATTATTTCTAATGTGTTTTGATCCTTTTCTTCTTGTGCCACCCTCTGACATAATGAGTGCAAGAGTACCATTAATAGATGAATTATAGAATCACAACAAAGGCAACAGTAAGGAGTACCAGCAGTGAATTCTCATTCACAATAAAGGCAATGATACACTTATTGTAAAAAACCGATGTTTTAAAAGGAATGTTACTGTACCTTATAGAGAACACTGCGGTCTCCCATTACTCTACCTTGGGAGTGCACATGTTCATTAGGCCTTTTGCCTTTGACAGAGACAATCTTCTGTATCTCGGTTGGAATGACGACTTCCCAGATCTGCTCGGTCGACAAGTCCTGAGAACACAAAACGATCTGCATTAACTCTTTAGAGCTGTCTGTGACTTAAGTATAATTTTACTGTGAGAAACTGGAAATGATGCTTTCAAAAAGTTTCACTTGCCGTCCTAAGTCTGTAACCAGAAAGTCTTCCCTGGCTGGAGTCAACAAGATAAAAGAATATGGATGAAGCCATTTCCTGGAGCTGCTGCAGTACATTCTTTGTAGAAGGAAATGCTGACACCTGGGAAAAAGTGAGTAAGATGCACACAATGTTTATTAACCATTTATTTCGAGGTAACGATATCTCACATACTGCCAATGTTAAACAGTGTTCTACTGCCTGATGCTCACGCACAATATGTAAACAGTATAAATAATGGAAGAAAGAACAGGCAGCATGATGAGTGGTCATACAGAAATGGCTTTGAGACACAACATAGTGAATGTGTAACTGGTACAAACCTTGTACTGATCATCAACTAGAAGCAAAACCTTAGCATAATCCTGGTCCATGAGTGGCAGCATGAGTGACTGAAGTACTGGCTGAGGTAGAGCAGGTGGAGTGACCTGACTCTTCTTTCCAAAGATGGGGTTAAATACATGCAGTGTGGTGAGTCCTGTGTCCTGATTATCAAAAATAGAAAAAAGGTATATATAAGAAACAGCAAAAATAAATGTTAGTCACTTTTATGGGTTAGACCAGTACTTTCTCTGCCCAGTAGGTATCTTTAAGTTTACTTTTACGCCTTACGGAGACTGTCTTGTCTCTAAGTTCGGAACTGTAGCTCCCAATTGGTCAGTTGTTTTCCCACCAATTATCTGTGCTTTATTCATATTTGCAGCCTGCAAGATAACATTTACCAGAGACCCGAATCTCTAAGCACAGAGCCTTTGCATTAAGATACCTTATCTTTGATGAGCAGTGTGCACTGTGGAGGATGAGGGAAGTGTGCAGTTGTTCGCTGCACCATCAGTTTGAACACTGCATTGGATGGGACGTTATCCAGGTAGTGCCTCCATAAAATACTGCCAGTCTTACTGTCAATCCCAAAGAGCTGAACAGGGGAGGGTAAAAAAAAAAAGAAATGAAAAGAATAACCTTTGAGGGAAAAAGTGAGATGTTTGATGGAGTTTATTTATCAGCATTTCATTTCCCTTCAAGCCTGCCTGATCTTAGACAAAATAAACCGAATCTAGTTTGACCACAACTGCTCATCTTCCCCGAAACACTAACAAACAAGTTCTAAAAGAGAGGGTAAGCTTTAGTTCCATACTTTTCCAGATGCAGTAACCATGACCATCATTTTCTGCAAGTTGAACTCATCTCTGGACAGGTTTTCAATGGTGACCTCGTTTTTAACTTGACTGCGAGGCTTGCGTGCGTCATAGAACAGCTTCCAGAGGTGAGCGATCCAGGCCTGCAGCAAGATGAGCTGAGAGGACAGCCTCTTTAGCACCATAGACATCAGCCCATCTGAAAGGATTTAAACAAGAGCACACATGCTGCTGAGTGACAGTCAGTGAACTTGACTCACATTTTAACATTTGATCCACATCATCATGTATCTTTCATATATTAAATACAACAAACCATGCAAGAAACAACAACAACAACAACAACACAGGAACAAATTTGCCTTTTTAGGGACACAGGATTTATTCTAAGAGTGAAATAAAGTGAAGCAAAGTGTTGAACATAGGAATGGTTCAGTGAGGTAAGTCCTAACTACAAGACGAGCAATCATATTTTGCTGAAAAAAAAAGCAGAAATTTGTTACCTTGAATTGCTGAATCCATAAGCAGCAATAAACGAAAAAAGAAGGACAAAGAATTTGAAGCTATGATATCAAAATACCCACAAAATAGTTGTTTAAAAACTGGTCTTTGGTCTATAGGACAGGTGCTCATGTGATATAGCCGTTGAGTTGTTTAAATAAGGACAAAAGCAAAAGCAACAACCCTCAGAAAGTAATTATCAGTTCTAAATTAAGGCACCATTAATGGCAAAAATGATGAAACAACCTTGACCAGTAACTGTAACAGACATGAGCCAGTTCTCCTGAGTTTCTACACCATAAAGGAGATTTTAAAAAACTACCAAGGCCTTAAAGCTGAAAGTAGCCGATAAACTGCATAACGGATAAAACACAGGACTCCATTCAAATAAAGGATGAATTCTGGTTTGACATTTACCGGCCTTTTTGCCAAACTCTCCCTCCAGCTCAGCCTGCGTTCCAGTGAGAGGCAGATCCACCATTTCCATTGTCACCACATCTGACAAGGCTTCCTCTCTTGTCCACATCACACGCCCTGGAAAGCAAGAATCATTATTGTTCTGTAATCATTCATTCATTCATTCCATTCCCCACACCCTGCGTCTGTATGCAGTTTGTGTTGACGCTTTCCATTAATTACATCATGAAATATGTTTTCTTGTCATGCCAGTGGAAAGGACAGAACTGTGTGTGCATTATGAATTTTGTGCTCCACACAGCGGTCAGATGTTGGCAGTAACCATAATGGAGGTGGGGTACACCAAAATGTTATCATAAGGCACAATGCATGGCTTACAGGTCTCCATGCACTCTGGAAAGACGTCACTGCTTCTCAACACTAAACAAACAAAGAGGCACTTGCATTTAGTGCTTTACCTACTGATTCACTGAAACCACAGTCAGACCACAGAATGAGAATAACATATTCATATGTTTTTATGCCTCTGTGGGATCTTGCTAAAATACTGAAAAAAAAGTTCTTTTTTTATTTTTAGTACAATGAGAAGAATTTTAAAAAGGTTTTCTACTTTGATGTGCTTTTAGTAAAGAAGAAATAAAAAGGCCTTGTAGCAGACACATCAATAGCGCTGCTAACATTAGCATTAGTGCAGCCTGAAACAGCACTCTTTCCTTGCTTCCTGTTTTTGCTGCACATACCTGGCTGTTGGATGAAAGTGAGTGTGTGGTCTTCTGTTTGCACCATGGCCCTGTAGCCTACAGAGTCATCTTTCTTCAAGAATGGCTGTATGTAGATCTGAAAGACAGAATACAAGTTTCTTCAATTGGAAAGTCATCAATAACAGAGTGCAAGTTTCTCTGTGGTGCTCTGAAAGGCCACATTTGCCACAGAATCCCTGGTAAGAAACCTGACTCACCTTCTCTGGTTTCCCACCATTAGGATCCATGATAAAAATCAGTGTTGTGTCTAGAAGTCTTCGTCCAGTTTCAGCACTAAAAAGGTTAATACTGCAGGCCTATGGGGAAGAAACATATAATCACCTTCCATTAAAGAACTTCTTCATTTTTTGAAAAGAAGTGTTCTTCATATAGCTGTTTCCTTACATGAAAAACCTTACAGTAACAAGTCTAATCTCTTCATTAACTCAATCAATAGGTGCATCACGCATCTGCATTTTAAAAGGAAAGATATCTAAGACTAAAAAAGCAGCTAAAACACACTAGAATTTGCCAAAGGGAGCCTACGGCAAACCATAAATAAATCTATAGGTACAATATTAGATTAACTCACTGTTTTATTCTTGGGGGACATAACAGCAGCAACAGTCTTCTCTCCAGTGGTTGCAAATGAAACCAGCAAGGCCTATAAAAAAAAAAAAATTTAAAAAAAAGGACATCTCTCTGTATAACACAACGAAAACCTTTGTCATTTTTTTGTAATGTCAAAAATAATACATTCCATAAAATGTCATGGGTTAAAAAAAAAAGGCTCATATTTGGCTTTTTTTAACAGTTATTTTGTTTGACACACGACCAGGGCAATCAAACATTACAGCATAAGCCGTATTTAGATTTGGCAGATAATGGGAGCTTTTAGTCATGTTGTCTGTTACGGCAGAACAACTGTAGTACCCGAATAGGCTAATGTTTCTGAATGTGAAAAAAAAAAGACAGAGAAAGGATTACGTACAGGCTTGAAATCCCTGAGTGTAACTATCTGACCATTGTTGAGCTGGAGAAGCAGGTAGTTATCAGGGCCGAGCTGAAGGAAAAACTCAGACAGAGGCTGATGAGCTGAGTTGGGCTGATGTGACACCAGGACCGGCTGAAAGCCTGGAGCTAGTTCAAGTCCTAGTGACTAGGAGAAGACAAACTTGTTAAAAAAAATAAAAATAAACTGTGCATAAGGGAACATACAAGAATGCAGAAGTGGAGAGCTGACAAAATTACAACTTATCCAATCTGGAGCAGTGGACAAAATTGGCAATTTTATAAAGTAGAAAGGTTTTTGTTAGCGTCATACCTGCAGGGGGATCTGGGTCATCTGAAAATCGTGCATATTTAGGTGTAAGTCATGCATGTATAGTGATAGGGTTGCAGAATCTACACAAAGTAACATCCCCTGGCCAACCACTACACAGCTGGACTCTATGTTGGACAGCCATGGAGCTTCGATGGAGATCTGAAAACATCACAAGCAAGAAACTCACTAATGTGGGATTCATTCTATATATTGATCACTGGTTCAGTGTGGAAGTCATTTTCTCCTTTCACAAATTATAACATTTCTATACACTTCATGAACAGAGCATAGATTTAAAAAAAAAAACTACTACTAACAAACAGGATTACCTGCTTGATTATCTCTCCATCCTCAATGCTGTAAGTAATAATAGCAATGTGGGAATGGGGAACAACTCCCAACACATACACTTCACCATTTCCTCCAGAATAAACAGTCTGGTAATCCACAGTCTCACTGCAGAGATAAAAACACAGAAGGTGATTAAGTTTTTCTAATGAAACTACTGTTCATAAAGCACTGTGTGGTATTTTCTACAAAAAGCTTTCAAGCTGGCAAATGAAATCCTGGGTACATTTTTATTAATGGAAACAGATATTACCAGTACATAAAGCTGACATCAACATGAAAACATACCTTTCTGGTAGATTTTCTATCCACTTTTGATGGCCATTAGAAAGGTAATGGAGGGAGATGATGTTTTTTTTCAAAACAGCCACATGTTTGACTGTCCCTTGCTGTCCCACTAGACATGCTTTCTGGAAACTTAAATGTATAAAATCAGCAAGTCAAGATTTCATTTTAAAAAAAGACCATTCTTAACCTAACCAGTCCTGAGTCGAGGAAATAATCACCTGCCAGAGTCGAGCACAATTTCCCAGTTCAACCCACCAACACTGACATCCCAGGATCGCAGCAGACGACCATTACCAACCACTAGGACTGCATCTAGGACACAAACACAATTTCATCAATCACCTCTTTTAGTAGAAGAACTAATATATATATATATATATATATATATATTAAGCCTAACTGCAATTCCAATAAATGAGAAAAAAATCACCTTGTCCATGCTGCAAAAGAGCATCAATATTTCCCTCCAGCCCAGACTTATCCACATGTCGCCAGACTGTAACAGATATCGATAAAGTAATAATAAAAGACTAGACTGAATATCAGCCGTCAGACGTTCGTCTTTCAGGCTAACAAAATACTCACAGAGCTCTCCGGTCCTTGTATTGAATGCAGCAAAAACATTCTTCTCTGTTGCTACAAGCACCTTTTTGGATGACTGCACATGTGTGTCAAAATGAGAAAAGCGAACTTTGCCTACATACTGCTGCCTCCTGCGAAACACAAGACAGAGCACAAGCATTCAGGCTGTCATCCAGCTCGCCTATCAACACATTCCTCGAACTGAGAAACAGAATGCTACTTTTTGCTTTATTTTATCTGACAATGGTTATTATCAGACTGGTTACAACGTTTTCCAAACCCCTTAAAATCTGTTTCAATCGCATTCAGTCGCTAAGGTTAATGGAGCAATTGATTTCCTTCATTTATGCGAAGAGCACCTAAAATTAGCTACTAAATTAATATTTTATGTATTCATTCTAGTGTGTGTTTGACCTGCTGTCTCATTCAAAGTCCACCGAGTCGCAGCTTAGCTGCTGTGACAGGTGCTAGCATTAGCATTTTCACATTAAAACATGATCGGCAAATATTTGATCTTTTCCTGGATTCCTCTTACCAGTCAAATTTTCCTACTTGATCCTCAAACACAGCCTCGACAGTGTTGTATAAAAGGATACATTTAAGCCAAATCAAAATTAGCTTTGCCATTGCTGCAGCAGCTTTGACTTGCTCTTCAACAGGAGGAGGAAGTCGGAAACCGAACGACTTCCTTTTTCTGTGAAGGGAAAAGGGGCTGCCCCCAAAAGGTTGTGAAGGTACACAGCGTCGGTCCTGATGGTGATCGTTCAGATGAACAAATATTCAGCCAGACGTGGATTAAACCAAATACTAAACTGAAAGAAAAAAAAAAGTCAATGCAGATCTCCACTGAAAACAAAGAATTATTCTAAGACTGAGCTTAATTTATGTGTGCGGAAAACGAATCATTAACTCTGATCTCCTGACAGAAATACAACTGATAAAATGCAAAAACAGTGGAATCACATGTGATGAATTAACTGGATTCAGGTGGCGATAAATGGGTTGTCATAATTTTTGATGCTTAAACAACGGTGGCTTTAAATCAGCTTTAATTTGGATGATTTGTACATAATTGCAGAAAGTAAATTAAAGGGAAAACCTCATCACAATACATGTTTTTTCTTTCTTCTTTCCTTTTTTATTTGCATAGCACACATTTTATCTGTTTGCTTTTGTGTTTTTTATGGTGCCTTGGGTTTTGTCTCACAACAAGAAGGTTCTTGGTTTGAATCTCCTGGTTGGTTGGGGCCTTTCTGTGTGGAGTCTGGATGTTCTCCAAGTGTGTGCTTTCCTATGTCCAGGGTGTGCTGCACCTTTTGCCCAGTTACAGCTGGGATAGGCTGGACCCCCACTATGACCATATCCTGGATAAGTAGAGAATTAAAAAAATAAGTAAATGGATGGACAGATGTTTGTATATTTATTAATTTATGCATTTAGCAGTGCATTCTAGGCTGTCAGAAATAAAAAGACATAATAGAGAACTGATATATTTATTTTCTATATTATGTTCTTTAAATTAATATTTATTACTTCTTTTGCTTAGTTTCTGATCTTGGATAAAATTCTATTGTTAATGTGGACACAAAGCATTGCAGCTTTTCTGAAAACAAAGGTCTGTAGAGTTAATCTATCTATCTATCTGCAAGAATATTAACATATGTCGATGATTAAAAAAATCACAGTCCCTGTTTGTTGATAGAATAAATATAAATAAATAATGAGATAAGGGAATCCCATTAAAAATGAGTGCATCTGTATCACATAATTAACTAATATGGCAATTTTAATATTTGTAGATGTAATTATATGGCAAAAGAATTTTATTTGTGCGTGCAAACTGGGAAATCTAATATTATACCTAAATTAAATATGGGATGAAGTCATGTTCTCTGAAACATATACAAACAGTAATTAAGATTTGGAGTGAGACGCTGGTAGGGCTGGTATCAGACCGAGAGCGCCCCCATGATTTACTTACGCTACAGTTTCTTCTTCCAGCAGCTAATTTTTTCTGTGAGGATTTCAAGATGGCGTCGAGCGGAGGAGATGGGGAGCACGAATGGACAGCGGCAGTTCGGCCGCTTTTATCAGCTTCGTACACTGCTTTTGAGACGAAGGAGCTACCTCAGCTTATTGGGTCTATAATCAACAGGTAAGCGGTTAAGTGTCAATGAATTGTAGGTTTATATTTGCTTGAATACTGCCCGTGTCCGCCTAGGCGTAGGCTAGCTGGCCAAGTTGCTAACCTAGCTCGGTTAGTGAAGTTGGATGGGAAACGCTAGCTATTTAGCTAACGTTAGCGGCTAGCAAGCTATTTGAGCTTAACTTGCACTGGCACCGAGTCAGTTCAAGGCATTAGCTCATATGCTAATGACAGCTAACTTACTCAAAATGCTGTTTAGCGTTTCCTGGCTGGTGACTTAAAAGTTTGAGACGAGGCACGTCTTATGACTAGTGGACAGTTATCTGTAATGTAACGCTGGCGCTGTGCAGACGTTAAACGACGTCGCAGTGTAAGCTTTAAGAAATTTGCTTCATCATTAGCTAGCTAACAAACATTACCCGGCAGGCTAACTCTGGGGGCCTTCCAGCCGGACTGGCTAACCCTCAAACGGCCCAGCCAGAGTGACATTTGACTGCGTCAGCTGACTTCATCGGGCTAAATTCAACAATACCTGCGTCCTGAAGTTGCTGTGTGAAGCATAATCTGGGCATGTCATTAGATAGTTCACACATTATAAGGGTGGCAAATATAGCCAGTCTGCTTAACGTCATCTGCTTGTGGTTAGGCTGGAAGTAGGCGGGGGACCTTATTACTCCCCTCGTTTTTGATCAGGTGATGGTGGGTCTCCTTTAACGTGTTGTTAGTAAGACGGTAACTTGACAGTATTAATGCTGAGACTTGTATTTTAGGAAATCCCAATGGTTCTGCTAAACCACAAAGATGCTGGGGCAGAAGGAACTTGTTATTTCGAAACGACATTACCACCCATTTATGTTCTCATAAAACTAGGAATATATGGTAATTGTGCTTTGCAACTACTATTATCACGTCTGTAGTAGTTGTTCTTTAATGGTCTGTTTGTGGCCTAACATATGCTACATAAAAACAAAAAGCCTCCCACTATGTCTGTTGGTTTCGTTTTCCAGTAAACAGGCTGTGCATGATCACTGCTGTTGCTAGGACTGAAAGTAGTGTTGTGTAGCTGAATTATCCCATTGTGCAGTTCTGTTTTGTATTATAGCCATACTTCATTATGTATAGAAATATTGGAGAAAGTGTTCCTTTTAGTTGTGTAGTGGCAACAAGCCCCAGGTGTTTATGTAAAATACCTGAAAAATTCCAACCACATCAAAAGCCAGGTTTCACTATAATAAACTCGTGTGATTTTGTTGTATTTCTTTAGGACTTGAGATGTTTTATTCTATGAAGAGGACATTGAAGAAGTAGGCTTATATTTTAAGTGACCAACCTCAGGTTGACAACACTGAGTTTGACAAAGCTGAACTCTCAGTCCTGAATATGTCTCAGGTGATGTGTTTAGACACACATTTTGTGTTCTCTTTCATGACTTTGCAGGTGGTCAGAACCACAGGCTGTAGATCATATTATAGCAGAATGGCCATGTTACTGCAGCTTGTTTGTTAGCGGTGGTATTAATTTAAATATTTTCCATTCTTTTCATGAAGATCATGTTTTTTTTTTCAAGTAATTGTTGATAATGTTGAATATTTATTGCATGTAAATTGAAACTGGTTGTGTTTTAAAATAAATACTTTGAGCCAAGTGCTTTGAAGGAAAAAGACTGACCAATTTGATGTACCAGAAATGTTAATCAGTTAAGTCACTGAGGAGGTGTATACTAAAGGTCAGTAATTAATCTGATGCTAACTTTTTTCCCAGACTATAAACCATTAAGCATTTTATTCTTTCATTTTCTGATATCCTGTTGATTTTACACATAGTTACATTAAAACCAACATAAATTTGCAGTATGCAGATAAAATTTCTATTTCATTTAGAATTCAAATGGTTCTGGGTGATAATAAAATGATTAAATTAAGATAAGTCTCTCATTTAGAGATGCTTTTGGTAAATTATATTAAATCTTAAAAGGTTTAGTTCTTCCTTCTTAAAAGAAGTTTGGAAGGCCAGCAGATCTGATGTGTTTTGGTCTCTGTATGCCGTTGCACCATTTCTAACTGGACAGTTGGGAATCAAGTGGATTAATTGCTAAAGGGCGCCAATTATTTCACTCATCGTAGTAGATGGCTTACCCCCTCCAAGAGACCCAGGTTACTGGACTTTGGAGCTTTTTTTTTTTTTTAAGAGATACAGGATCTGTTTTTTGTTGTTGTTTTTTAGTTTTTTTAAAAACAGCTACATTTTGTAATTTTAGTTTTTTTTCTGAATTTGTTTGTACTAGTGATTTGTGGACTCTTGCAACTTGTTACGATTTGTCGCTTTGCAGTGGGTTTGAGTTGTCAGGTCATGTGAGTGGAGTCTCTAGTATACAGAGATGTATACTAGAAAGTCCATGTGAATGATTTATCTTATCAACTAATTTAAAAAGCATAAGTACGTTCTTAACTGCATAGTTGACCACAGATTGGGTAAACTGTAGGTCTGCAAAGTTTATGTAAAGATTGCATAAACATACCTCAGAGGGATTCATTTTACAGTTTACAATGTAATTGCATCGTAGCAACAGATGGAGCTGATTCTTTCTATATTTTAAAAGTAAGGTAGCAGGTGTCCAGTATTTTCTTTATTGTTACTTGGACATATTCTAGTTCAGTATGACAGTTAATGATGTACATCATGAGTGGTTGCAATGTCTTTAATGTAACACAGCAGGGCATGAGATTGTCCCATCAGCAGGTTGGATCCCCTCTTTGCATCTGTCACTCATGTTTGCCTGGAGGAGTTAAGACACTGTGGTGGAGGAGCAGTGTGAGCCAGATCAAATGCACTCTATGTCACTGTCCTTTCTGTATTCTCTGCTCTCCAAAAAACAAAACAGAAAAACCCTGCTGAAAATGTGTAAAAAGTCCGATGTCACAGTATTTAATGGAACATTTCCTTTGTTGTTTTCAGTGAATCAGACATTCTTCACCACGACAAACAATATGAGCCTTTCTACTCATCATTTGTGGCACTCTCTGCACATTACATCACCACAGTATGTGGACAAAGTATGTGTATTTAATCTTCTCTTCAGAGTAATAGATGAATTACTGCCACTCACTGACAGTGAGCCAAAATCTTTCAGTGAAACCTGATTTTTTTTTTCTTGATAGAAGTTATTTTTGTTCTGTTTCCTTAGTACCAAGAAATCAGTTGCTCTCAGTTGCTGCAGCTTGCAAAGTATTGATTGAATTCTCATTGCTGCGCCTGGAGAACCCTGATGAGGCATGTGCTGTATCACAGGTAAGAGAAACAGGCAGCAGGGTGGGTGTAGTCATTTGTAATACATTGTCTTTTCTTTTGACTAGTTATCACTGATTTGCTTTTTCTGATGATGTTTTCTGTTGTGTTTGTATGTATGTACCTTACTTAAATTGAACACTACTATATTTTCTTTTCCTTTAGAAACACCTGATCCTTTTAATAAAAGGACTCTGCACTGGCTGCAGCAGACTAGATCGCACAGAAATCATTACTTTCACTGCTATGATGAAGTCTGCCAAGTTGCCTCAAACTGTCAAGACCCTTTCAGATGGTAGGTTTCCCTTGAAGGATAAAGTAAACTTGAAAAATAGTTTGCTGTCGTGGTAAACACAAATTTATTGAACTGTAAATTCACTGCATCCATTGGAAGCATTTGGGCATTATGCATTGGGTATTTTTATTGGTCTGTTACTTTTTTTCTTTTTTTATGTGCTGTAATTATTTAGTGAAGCTGTTAGTATTTATCCATGCCAGTGCTATCCCACAGGCCTTTTTGTTTAAACACATCTTCAGAGCTTTGGCAGACACTTGTGGCCTTTTTCATTTAATAGTGGAAGATCAGAAGGAGTTACCCAGTGCTGTGAACCCAGAGCTTCGACAAAAAGAAGTACAAATGAACTTCTTTAATCAGCTGACATCAGTTTTTAACCCTGACCTTACCACCATCTTGGCCTCCCCTTCAGCAGCACACATGCAGGCAAGTATTTATAACCCAGCTACTCTTTCTCGTACTGTTATTAGTTTCTTCTGGAGCTTATTCTTTCCTTTTAAGTGAATTTTGTCAGCTGCATTCACAATTACACTGTGACTGTGTTGTTGGCAAATATTATTGTAATTGTTAAATTTTTTTTTTTATCTCTCCCTAATTACAGGCTGAGAGTGATTGTGATGAACAAAATACAGATCAAGCTGTTCAGACCAAAATGAAAAATGCCTTTGTGTCTCAAAATGTGTCAAGCTTACAGGAACTTGGTGAGTATCTGTTCCAAGAGTCTGGAGCCTTTACACTACTATATACTATAAGTCCTAGTTTAAAAATTTTTTATCCTAGCTTTTGGAAAAACTGGAGACTGGAAAGCTACATCACAGTGAAGATGCTTAGTTACTCCATACAGGAGTAAAAATATATTGTGCTTTAATCAAGAATTTATTTTGTTCTTTTTCCACATAGCCACCTGGAAAATTTGCATTGTGTTTTCTGTTAATTCATAATTGAATGTTAGATAATCCCTTGTGTTAACATTTCACTGTTACTGATTGAAAAGCACTCTGGAGCTCTAAAATATACATAACCTTGTAAAAGCACTCTTTTGCTTCAATCTGGAATGTTGCATAGAAAAAATATAGATTTATCTTTGTTTGTTTAGTATTGTTGCCATTAATTAATTTTTATTTAAATAAAAAACATTTAGTGATTGATTTTATTTTTCATTTTACTTAATTTTTCCAGGTGGGTCTGAGAAGTTGTTACGAGTGTGCCTCAACCTGCCCTACTTTCTACGCTACATAAACCGCTTCCAGGATGCTGTATCAGCCAACTCATTCTTTATCATGCCGGCCACGGTGGCTGATGCCACTGCTGTTCGTAATGGGTAAGCATTTTGTTATATACTGGACTAATAAGAGCTGATGTTACATTTTGTTATGTGTTATTGTAATTTGATGAAACATTATAGTCTGTTTGTACCTACCACTATCCCCAGCATTGAGTTATTATTCTGTACTTAAAATACATAGATTTCACTCGCTAGTGATAGATGTGACCATGGCTTTGGACACACTTTCCTTGCCTGTACTGGAGCCCTTGACACCAGGAAGACTACTGGATATGACTGTGCTGGCTTTGAGTTGTCTCTATGCTGGTATGTGGTTGAAATTTTTGGTTAAAATAAAATGCACCAAGTAATTCAGGCGGCAAAATTTTCAAAAAACCCAACTAGGAAAAATTAAACATGAATGAAAGCTCAGATACAACTACTTCTACTATATGTTTTTTGTTTTTGTTTTTTTTACCTGTTTAGGTGTGAGTGTGGCCACTTGCATGGCCATCCTACAGGTAGGTAGTGGTTTGCAACTTCGCTCTGCCTCCACTGGGACAAAAGAGGAGGACTATGAAAATGACGCAGCCACAATTGTCCAGAAATGTGTAAGTATTATGGCTAGACCATTCTGAGCATATGTCATTATTGTACTGTGTAGCCTGGGGTGGGCAAACTTTTTGGCTCTGGGGACAGATTGACTTTTTGAAATTTGACAGATGGCCCAGGCTAGCACCAGATGCATACATATCAAACGTAAACATAAAAAAGGCATTACAGTGTTAATACTCACATTTACTTTTAGTGGGAACAGTGTTGCTTTTGCCAGTGCATCGAAGTTTGGTGTTGTTTTTGTTGTAATAATTCTCAGAATCCTCAACATCAGTGATAATTATATGATTTGATTTGGGCAATTCTGTACAATCTTCGACGGGCCAGATTAAAAAGACCAACGGGTCAGGTGTGGCCCATCCCTGGTGTAGACATTATCAAAGTAAATTTCATGTTTCTATCACATAATTTAGTACAAAGTGTAGTAAATGAAGCTCAGTATTTGGTGTGATTACACTTTGCCTTTAAAATTACACCAAATCTCTGAATATACAGTCTTACAGCTCACTGTCAGATTTTTACTTTTTAGCAAATTATTTCTTTAACAAAAAAAAAGTCTTTAATTACTGCCTTACTATTTGTATGTATTTAAGAATATATGGTAAATTTAAAAAAAGGTGACATACAAAATTTGTGTTCTTAACAGCTGGAGATTTATGAAATGATTGGACAAGCCATCAGCAACTCTCGCAGAGCTGGAGGGGAGGTGAGCACCAATTTTGACTGTTATACTGGACAAGTTTAAGAATAAATAAACTTAGAATTGACAGTCCTAGACTTAGTATTGTGAAAGATATTTTTCTTGATTCTCTTATTTTGTTTTGTAGCATTATCAGAACTTCCAGCTGCTTGGAGCCTGGTGCCTCTTAAACAGCCTGTACCTGATTCTTAACCTGAGCCCGACAGCCTTGGCCGATAAAGGAAAAGAGAAGGATCCCCTGGCTGCATTGCGTGTCCGTGATATTGCAAGTCGCACCAAGGATGGCGCAGGGTCACCTAAACTTGGCCCTGGCAAAGGGTAATTTTAAATCCCAGTAATGAAAATTACATAATTCTTGTTCTTCTTTGTTCTGTAACCTTTAGTAGGTGTTCATATGCAGTAAAAATGATTTGTGTGATTAATCTTCTTCCTTTTTCTGTTTTGATTGTTTCTCTTAAGACACCAAGGTTTTGGGGTTTTGTCTGTTATCCTGGCCAACCATGCCATTAAACTTTTGACTTCACTTTTTCAAGATCTGCAGGTTGAGGCTCTGCACCGTGTAAGTGAAGCAACACAAAATGTATCTGCATTAAAAGAAAATTGCCATTGTAGTACTGCACTTTTGGCCACTATCTCTGGTTTCAGATGTCATGATAATTGTAGGTGTAAACCCTCTACTGTAAATATTACATTGAAAACTAAGGTAGCTAATCAAATACAAGCCTTCATCCTCTTGTTTGAGGAACCAAAAACCCACCTCATGTTTAGCATAACATTTCCGTTTTGATTAAACCAGATTGCATGTTTTATTTCAGTTTACACACACTGATTTGAAAGTTGGTGAAATTTTATTTTTGTGTTTCCTTCTTGATTTTTATTACCCTTTCACTGTAGGAAATAAATATATTTCCTACAGTGAAATTATAAAAAATTATAAAAATTATAAAAAATTCAGAAGCATTTAAGCATGTTTGAATAAAAGTACTTTGTGTTCCTTAAAAGGCTTCTTTTTTTTCTTTGTTCTTTTTAATCTCTCCCTCATTTTGAAGGGTTGGGCGAGTGATGGGCCACCAGCTGAGCTGAACATCATGGCACAGAGTACTTCCATCCAGAGGGTTCAAAGACTCATTGACTCTGTTCCCCTGACCAATTTGCTCTTCACCCTTCTCTCCACCTCCTACAAAAAGGTACAGTCATTTGTATTCATATCCTTGTAATTTACATTTGCAATTTACAGTTATGCTGTTTTATTAATTTTTAACGTGAATGGTGGCACAACACAAAACAGAGATTGACATACCTGTGCAGGAACATGTGCACACAAGACATAAAATATTGTGATATAAAACAGTGCATGCTACAAACAAGCAGCAGATTTTTGTCTGCTGCAATTGTGTCTTTGTGCTTTATTTATTTTACAAATTGACTTGACTTGATGATTGAGTATCTATTTAAACCAGCCAATCTTAAATAGAAGATTGCTGTGGCTGGTTTTGAATCCTGAAAACTTTCTGTGGCTTGCCCAAACTTTTAAACACACGAAACTAAGGTTGATCTTGCTTCTTTGTGTTTTGACTTATGTTGAGTCTGCCACCCACGGCCACTGCTCCATTTCACTATATTTCCCCCACTCTTGATGAGACATGTTCAGGATCCAAAATTGATCCAAAAATGAAGAATAATAAATCCTGTGTACTTTTTCATTTGAGTTTCTTTTTAAATTGTAAATATTTAAACTATATATTTAAATTGTATTAAAAAATTGAATATTAAAAAGAAAATCCCCACTTTTAGGAATCACTGATCATGAAAAGGACAAGTGGAAGCGAATGGATGGATGATTTAGACTTCTTTTCCCTTCCCTCCTTTAGGCTTGTGTTCTCCAGCGCCAGAGGAAGGGCTCAGTCAGCAGTGATGCCAGTGCTTCTACAGATTCAAACACCTACTATGAGGATGATTTCAGCAGTACAGAGGAGGACAGCAGCCAAGGTATTTATCTTTGTTGGATTCAAACAATTCTTTGTTACATAAAGTATGCATTTGCAAAGCAGTTTGAGTATGCAAACAAAGAGAAATACTTCTGGCTGTGTGCTGCAGATAATTTATACTTAAATCCTGGGGTTAGGAACACAGATGATACAAAAAACAATTCAGGTATTGTTATACTACAACTGCAGTAATTAATGAAAAGGCAACAGCTTAAAGTACTGATATAATTTCAAGAGAAAAAAAAAGTATTCAACTGATAAGTACAAGACTATATTAACATGAAAAAATATAGCTGTATTAACTACATTGTCATAAGTACTGTAAAGTTACAATTAAAACTTACTAACATGTAATTTATTAAAATAGTTTAATAATTTAGACTAAACCTTTTTTGCATTTATTAAAAATAAAGGTTTGGTCATCTATCTTTAGAGGTAAGGGAGACACACACATGTGCTCATCATTTAAGGAATCCGTTAATGATTAAGGTAATAGCCCAGAAGTGTTATGTTATTTCTATAAGAGATGTTTCAGGTTTCTCTGATGGTGAGGATTCTGGTGCTGAAAACAGTCATGTTTATATATGATCTATGAGTTATTGTCAGTGCTAAGCTGGATAATAGAATAAACATTTTGGAAATTCTTTAAATTTGTATAATTTAAGAAATGAAACAATTATGCTGTCAGTGGAAAAGTCAGTCAGATAATAACAGCAGTGAAAAGAGTAAACTCATACATGCACTCACAGTGATGTGATTTTAATTTTTTTGCCCATCACACATACCAGTGTAGTTGACAGTGTCTACTATTTCAGCAGAGAGAAGACAGGAGAAGACAAGTGCAGCTTGTGTCTCAGGTTAGCAGTTTTCTGTCCTCAGGTCAAAGACTTGGTGTCCACTGTCCTAAATTCATTTTTGTTATTGTATGTCTCACGATTTAGGCTCTGAGCCTTTATCCTAACAGCCTAGAAAATGATAAAGCCAGAGATGAAGAGGCTTTGACAAAATACTCCTTGTTCTCAGAGTTGCATTGTCTTATAATTCATATGAACTAAATTTCATTTTTTTGTCAAAGAGGTTCATCTGTGGCTTGTTGTTTCAAAGAATAATACCAGTGGTGTTGATATGTGGGATATTATTTAAGCTATTAACTACTGAAACCTTCAATTAAAACTACGTAATTGTCTGAATAATTACATTAACAACAGAAATCTTAAAACATTTCTCTGTGCTTTATTTTAAGAGCTTTCCCTCAATTACTTTATATGATCCCTTTGTCTGTCCATTTCCTGTTTCACCTTTGAACAGTAACTCCAGATGAAAGCAGCTTCTTACTGGAGAACTGCTAATAGTAATGCTTTTGAATTTAAAATGCAGTTTCTTTGCAAACGATATATTGCAGACTTGTTGGGTTTTAGACTTTTTAGATTGTGGTTGAAGTCAAAATTAAACAATTTCAGTATTGAAAGATTTTTTTTAATATATATATTGGTTTTGAAATGCAACTAAATAACTTTTTTCCCTTCTCTTGAAACTATTTTGACAAAAGTGAAGATAAAACTCACATAAGGCTTCTTTTTTTTAATTTGAAGGCTCTTTTGATGAGACCCACATCAAAGCAGTGGTATCATTCTTGAATACAGTAAATTCAAGTTGTGCTTAATGGGCTTAAACACACAATGCTACGTCTTGCTGTCACCTGAAGTTTTTTTTTTTTGTATGTTGCATGCAGATGTGAATATCGAATTGTGATATTCTTTTGAAACACAAAAGTTGTCTTGTTTTTGTATTTGAAATACTTTGAGTGTAATTGGGTGAGATCACCCACAAAGATGAGCGTGAAGGTTTTGTGCATGGCAAACACATGGAGCCTGACAAACCAAAATGTGGCTACAAATGGGGAATGATCCAGAGCTAATATAGATGTGAAGTTATATAAACCATAATCAAGTTGGGGTTCCAACTCTACAGGCAGAACCAGCACTCTAGATAGGTGCAACTCATTTGTCTCCTAGCTGGAGTTGCTTGGACTTAAAGACTTCAAGTCAGTGTCAGACACCAATCAGTGTTCACCTAATTGGTGTGGGAAACCAGACAGTTGAATGCTGCTCTATTGGTGAGGTTTTTTTTTTTTGCCATGGTCATTTTGATGCAGTTGAGTTCCTGGAGAAGTTTGTGTAATTTATAATATGTCTTTGCACCTTCAATGCACGCATATGTAAGAAGTGGGAGAAAAATTAGGAGCAGTGTCCTGCCTAATCTGAGCCTGAGTGGAACCTTGTAACATCTGTTAGTTGTATTCCTTGGCAAGCATGCTGTGTGCATAAATAAGAACCATGTACTTCATAGCAGTGCACTTAAGAGAAGAGATGATTGAGCTTACTGTCATGTCATCAGGTTTGTCCACATATCTCCTACAATGAATAACATCGCTGTCACCTGAGTTAAATCAGATGGTGGGTAAAGAAGCCATAGAGAGTCAAACTTTCTGTGTGGTCACACTGAAAGCATCTGGCTGGAACTCCTATCAATAGATCTTAAAAATATACCTTCAGAGAAATTGCTCCTGTGTCACACTGAAGGTTGGAACACAGAAACAAAGTGAGCCATGAAACAATTTTACAGTGAATTAAAAAAAATGTCATGGCACAGCAGGAGAGGGAAGCAGTTGAGCTGGAGTAGGAGACCCATTGGTTGGAAGCACAAGATTTAAATGTTTTTTTGCTTGTATTTAAATTCAGTGTTTGCTACATATGTTTTGTTTTTTTTAAGTTGTGAATCTTTATTTGGAAGAATTGGAATTTTGCTTGTTCTCAATGTAAATGAAGTATTGTACAGTACTGTATAATGTTTGGCAATTTGACAGTCTTGTATTATTGCAAAAAACTATTTAATTTTTAAAAACTTATATTTTATCATAATTGTTTTTTCAAGCTGATGCCTTTTCTTATTGCTTTGAAGTCTAATGACTGACATGTTGATTGCCGCACAGTGTTTTCTGCTGAAGATGCTCTGTTCAGCAAACAGATTCTAAGTGCTCGGCTAATCCTGGTATTGTTTCTTATTTGTACCAGCAACAGAAAAGCATGCATAAAATGTACAAATAATAGTGCAGCATAACTTTGAACTTATAATACAAGTTTAAATTCAGGGTTCTGGCCAGAAAAAAAATTTCATCCTGACGCCTGTGTGTGTTGGGGTGTGGGGCTTGCTAATGCTAAACGCTAAATGCCGTGCCAGCTTACTAATTCAGTGACGGTAAACAGTTGGATAATCGTGATAATGGTTGGTCCTACGGGTCATTGAAGGCAGTTCCAAACCGGTTCTCAGCCTGGTGCAAGACGACCTCAGCATGGTGCAGCGCCTGGCAGTCAACCACTGGCTAGAACCCTGTTTAAAGGATTGATGGTGACTATAAAGTTTGAGTGGCTTTTTTCCCCACCATCTATTGTAGCTGAGAAACTGTACCATTTCTTTGTTATTTGTATTTTTACTTCCAGTTTTGATAGTAGTTGTCTTATAGAAAGATGAAAACATAAATCAGTATAAATAAATAGTGCATCTTATTCTTAGTGACAGCAATGAAAAGTGCATGTGTTTGAAGATAAATTGTGTAGTGTATTTGTGTAGATATTCATTAGCAGAACATCAGTTATTGTTCACTTCTTACTGCAGTCTTTGGAGCTTGTTCACCACCTTCACTGTGTTGTGCACTCACTGGCCACTTTATGACTTATGTCTTGCTATTAAACAAGTTGATATTATTTGTGACTTAAACTGAGCAATTTTGGCCCATACTGACATGACATCCTACAACACCTTTGTTTTAATAGTCCCCTCAAAAGCAAATAGTTCCAGCACAAAAGCATTCTATTACAATATGACTGTTAAGGCAATGTAGATACACTTAACTGATTGTGTTAATCTGTTGAAATTCACTGTTAGAAGATGGTTAAACTCTAGTCATAAAGGAATGATAACTAGCAAGACAGTGCTCTGGTAGACTGTTGTATTGAAATCCTGTTCATTTGGCAGAAAGTAATATTCACTGCCTGTTCTGTTGTTGTAGACACTACACCACTCTTAAATGAATGTGCATAGTAGTTCACCAGACCTCTGTTTAATGGTATTTTTTTCCTTCTTTCTTTTTTTATTGACAGTGTTCCCCACATAACTTTTTGGTACCCTGTCACACATGTTTTACTGGTTCTTCAAATGGTAGTAAGTTCTATTTTTTTTGTTGGTGGTTGTTAAACAACTACAGCAACAGGCTATGTAATAAATTGCCTCCATTGTTATCATGTAACGTACTACTAAGTGCTGGTACAAACAATTATAATAGTTAAAAAAATTATTTTTTTATCATTGATCATAACCATTTCAAGCACACTGGGGCTCAAAGTGTGCCAAAAAAAAAAAAGATCGATAGATAATCCATCACCAAAGGAATAAATTTCCAATAAAAAGCTTCTTTCATAGTTTGGCTGCCACTGAGTCTAATAAATATACAATAGATTGGACACAGAGAGAAGATGGCATTACTCGAGTTAGCCCAAAGCAGTCAACCTCAGGGAAACACTGCAAGGCATTTAAGTTTTAGCGTGTGATTGGGTGATATTTGTTCTAACAAATGGTAACTGATGGCCAGTGTCCAGTGAGTGTAGGCGCCATGAACTAGTGTGAAGCTTTTATGTTCTCCCTTTCTTCGCGACACCACTACCACTCCACACACACCTTCATGAGTGTCTGGGCAGTTTACTCCTCCAGACGTTTTTGTAAATTGGCTTTTCTTTACAGATGATGACAGTGAACCCATCCTGGGGCTTTGGTTTGAAGAGACAATTTCACCAAGCAAGGACAAAGTGGCTCCTCCACCTCCACCCCCACCCCCACCCTTGGAGACTTCTCCCAGACTGAAGAGCCCCAGCAAGCAAAATCCAAGCGAGAATGGCAACATTTTAGCTGGCCGTAAAGATCCAGAACTGGTGAAGACAGCTTAGTTTATTGCTGTTACATTAAGTGCATAGCAAACAATACTTTTTTTTAAAAAAAAGAGTGCTTATGACATTCTATTATCTCACATCTGTTTGTTCCTGCAGTTCCTCAGCTTAGCATCCAGCATTCTGAATTTCATCACCACTTCAATGCTAAAGTCCAGGAACAACTTTATCCGTAACTACCTGAGTGTGTCTCTCACAGAACAACACATGGCTACACTTGCCAGCATCATCAAAGACGTGGACAAAGATGTCAAAGGTATGCTTCAAAAAAACGAGTGCTGTTATTCAAAATATGAGGATATTTCCCTAAATTCATCATAATTTCCATTTGTAGATTTGTAGATTCTAATTACTAGACCACGGTGCATGTCATTAGTTACGTGTTTTGTTGTTTCTTTTCCCCTGTAGGCTCTTCTGATGAAGTCTTTTCTTTAGCACTGTATCACTTCAACCACACCCTAGTAACCTCAGATCTTCCATCCCCAGCATTGCAGGTAAGAGTTGTTTTTTGTTTTGTTTTTTTTGTTTGTTTGTTTTTTTTGCTTTGTCACTATGTGAAAAAATCTTTTTAAACACTATTTTCTACGATAAACTTGAAATTGATTGTTGGTTATCGCAAGTCTTATTCTTATAGGTTCTTATTGTACCTCTCCATATTTGCAGAGCACCCTTCTCCAGCAATTAGGTGTTGCACCATTTTCAGAAGGTCCATGGCCTCTGTACATTCACCCTCAATCATTATCAGTGCTCTCCAGACTTCTCCTCATATGGCAGCACAAGGCCACTGTGCAGGGAGAACCAGATGTCGCTGAGTGTATGAAAGTCTGGGAAAGGTATAAAACTCTGGACTTCTTATATGGGTGTTTTATTGTGATGGAATTGTTTCAATTTCTTGATGATGTAATCAGCATTAGATAGTATGTTATTGACATACTTATGGGAAAAAAATGCTTGATGGAAATAGCTTGCTGTCCAATACTGAATTCAGTAATTGGTGAATTATAGTTTGCGAAAACATACCTACGTTGTAGTCTAGCTTAGGCGTACATATGTTTCTCTTTCATTTAGCTTTTCCCCATTTTTCCTTTCTATGGTCTCTTCTTTCCTACACTCAGATTTTTGGGCACTTTGAAGCAACACGCCATCCAGGGTTCTATTCATGGTGATGATGACCTTAATGTGGAACACCTTCAGCTGCTGCTGCTCCTTTTCCATAATCTGTCAGAACGCGGTCGTCGGTCAGTCCTCACCATGGTCACGCAGGCCATTACAGAGGTGGCACAGAGCAGAGACTCCCAGCTAAAAGCTGTGCCCCTCAACCTGGCTCGCCTGTTGCTGGTTTTTGACTACCTGCTGCGCCACTACTCCAAGGCTCCCTTATATCTTTTTGAACAGGTTAATGCTTCCTTTCAAATTATCTATATGGTAAATGGCAAAAAGAAACCCTTTTCTCCTTTTTGTTACATTTGTTACTTGATTTCTATTTATTAGGCAAGATGTCTTCCAGTAAGTGCATTAATCAGGTTTCAAAGCAACATAAAATATGTCATTGTGATTATAATATAAGGCTAATTTCTTTAATATTCTAGTTTCACTAATGTTGAACCTTTTAAATAATGTGTTTGGGACTATGATGACAGTGAAAATATTTGTTGTGTACCATGTATAGGTGCAGTACAACCTTCTCACCCCACCATCCTCTGGGGCAGGTTCTGTTCAGGAAGGTGGCAAACGCAGCAGTGTCCCACTTTACTACGGATTCAAAGAGGTGGAGGAAAACTGGGCTAAACACTGTTCGACAGGTAAACCCAGTCATTTTTAAAAACAAAATTTTGGTTTAATCCACTTGTAGTATATGATAAATAATCTTGATCTTTTATCAATTACTAACCTTTTTTTTAGATTCGAATGTTCAGCCCAAGTTTTACTGCGTTTTGTCTCCTGAGGCGTCTGAAGATGATATCAGCAGACTGGATAGCAAGGTGGGACATGGGCTCTGCTTTATTCTATCTTGATTAAAAAATTTTTATTATACAGTTAAATGTGTCTTGAAAACATGCTTTTTATTTTATTTTTTTAATACATATATATCAATACTTCTGTTTTTATCAGCATACAAAAAAATTGCTATGCTTAACTGTTAAACATGTTCTGGTAGGTCTTTCCAAAGCTATTCAACGGAGCAATTAAATATGATGAACTGTATTCATGGCTCATCTCACTCCTGGCTGCGGGCTCTCAGTTTGACACAGCAAGAAGACAAGAGAACAAGCCCATCACTCCTATGGTGAGAGCACACCAAATGAACAAACACAACAGCTGAAGCAGTTAGAGGTTTACCTGAACAGCTTTAAGCACCCGTTGCCTGCAGGGCTTCTGTGGTGTGGTGCATGTTTATGGGTCAAATAGAATATTTGAAGTTGATCTGCAAACAGAAACTCGACACAAACCTTATTATAATGATGCAGGACACTTTCTAATTATTTACTGCCATTGCTGACTTCAGTGACTGGTTTAGTTTGTCCATTTGACAGAGAAAATGCATATTACTTTTCTGAAAATATGCCAGAATAAGCCAATTTGGAAATGTTTGTCTATACTCTTTGAGAACATTAAAAGGATAAGCATATACTACTACATATACTAGATAATAATAAATTGAACATCTTCAATGCAATAAAGTAGAAACATACAACATATAAGACATGTAATGAACATAAACTCTGAAATATCCTGGTGTTATTGGATGCAACAGAAAATATTTCCAGCGCAGTTTCTCTGTAGTGGCTGCATACTATTGAGACTGAACTGCAACCTACATTGAACTATAAGGTTTGGATGTGCTTATGTTGGATCGTTTGTAGTTTTAGTTTGTACTAGTGTCAAAAATGAAAGCACAAAGGAGTGCGAACTACTTTATTGCTCTGTCTGAAAAATTTCCTTTGGCTGAAATAAATTTTCTTAAACATAAGAAACTTGTATGCTCAAAGATAGTGTCAACAAACAGCAGCAAACTTTGGGTTTAACAGCAGATCATCCCCCTTCCCCCCCCCCACACAGGAGGCCTGCTCCCTTCAGTACTACTTCCTTGTACTGTGGAGGATCCTCGGCGTCTTACCACCTTCAAAAGCTTTCATGGAGCAGCTAAAGACTGGCCATGGTGACCCCAGTGAGAGTGACATCCTGCACACACTGCGATGGTCATCACGTCTCCGGGTATCTACATATGTGAACTGGATCAAGGTCAGTTGATGCTTGAAAGTCTTGCAGAATGCCTTATCACTGTGATGGGTGGGTAGTTATAGTCATTATTCAATTCAAAGCTAAGAATCAGACTTGATTGGTTCATGGGCAATTTTATATGTGCAAATTGTTTTTAGCTTTTTTTTAATTATTTCATTATTTGAAAGTGCATGATGATTTACTTTTCAAATATGACTTGTGTGTGTTAATTCTATAATTTCATGTCTTTTTGATGGGTAACCCTGTGCATGTCATCATTCACAGGAACACTTGGTAAAACAAGGAATGAAAACAGACCAAGCTGCCTCTCTGGTTGAAATGACAGCTGCTAAATGCAGCACCGTGAAATATGATGTGGAGCTAGCAGAAGAGTACATTGCCAGACAGGTAATGGTTATGACGCATACATCAGTGACCTGTGTAGGTGGTGTAAGTTTTGAAATCAATTGTCACCTCTGGAAAATTTGATTTTGTTGCAGATTTCCACCTTCTCAAGTGTAGACCCACACGCCATCCTTCCACTTCATCAGTTGCCCTCTTTACAAGCCATCTATACACTGGATGCAGTCATCTCTAAAGTGCAGGTTTCCTTAGATGACCATTTGTCCAAGGTTACCATTGAGGCTGACACCCACAAGTCCTCCGAGATCACAAAGAATCTGCTGCCTGCGACACTACAGCTCACTAACATTTACTCTGCTTTCACAAGGTGAGATGGCAACATGTTTATAAGGCCTTGTTAGATCTGGCAGACTGGAATGCAATAATGTTACAGCCCTGGCCGTATGTCTGTGTTCTCTTTAAGGGGCTGGGAGGTCTCTGCAGGTCCCCCTCTCAGCCATTTTGTTTGTTGTTTTGGTCTTGGCTCACCCCGGAGCCTATGCTTCTAGTTTTTTTTTTGTTTGTTTGTTTTGTTTGGCATCCATTATCCAACACATGAGCAAAGGCAGTAATAAAACTGGTTTGCCCTTACATAGTGAGTTTGTGTTTGTGGTTTTGGGGGGCTGGAGCAGGGACACCTTTCCGAACCTCATGTTGCGCCCCTTACCCCTAGACTGGGGCGTAACAAATAATGTAATTGACATGCATGATGGATGTTTTGGTTTATTATTTTTAATCACGTGCCCAACTCTTGGGCTTCAGGTACACTCAAAATATTAACAGCTAGTTTGGTTACTTGGGTTTAATTTACATTTGTTTTACATAACATGATTAATGCCACAAATTTGCGTAAATTGATTACTGACCTATCAGGTTCAGAACCTTAAATATCATCTTCAGTTTATATTTAATAACAGGATTTATAAACCAAAAAAACATAACACTTTGACTATTCTGTAAATTTATTAAATTAGATTTGTAATGTGGCATACTTTAAAGCCCACTTCATGTCTTGGAAAACGATCCATCAGTAAGCTTTTGACTACTTATCCTGATCTAATTGTTGAACCAAACTTGTCTTGACCAGATCTTACCTATTAATGAACATCCCAGAGGAAGGGGAGAACAAGCTGACAGATGCCAAGCTCCAAGGTTATGCTGCAGTTCTGGCCATAGGTTCCACCCGATGCAAGGCCAACACACTCGGTATCCAAATGAAATATTCAAAAATATTGTTTAACAATACAGTCAGTACAGTGACTTTAATAATTTGTCTACAGTATTTTAACCTTGACCTCTAAATCTTCATAGGTCATAGTATTATGCAGAACTTGCCAACAGCTGTCCAGACAGTTTGTGAGACTTGGAACAGTGTCCACACCACTGAATTTCCCAACATTGGCTCATGGGTACGTAAGTAAAGTTGCTTATAGTTGTTACACTTTTTAAGCACTTTCTGAAGGTGAGTACAGGACTGCATAGTGCAACTGATTGGTCACAGTTCAGTAGTAATCAGTAGTCTGGTGTCTTCTTGTTCTCAGCGCAATGCATTTGCCAATGATACCATTCCATCAGAGAGCTACATCAGTGCCATCCAAGCAGCTCACCTGGGCACACTGAGTTGTCAGTCCTTGCCTCTGGCCTCTTCTCTTAAACACATCCTTCTCTCACTGGTTCGCCTCATTGGAGACCTCATTGTGTAAGTCCAAATCCTTCTGTTGATAAATTCTATGGGATACATAGGTTTTACTCATGAAAAGTCTGTTATGTCTCTTCAGTACTGAGGAACTGAACCCCTCACAGGTTGTGAGCACCCTTCTGCCTCTCCTATTGGAAAGCAGCACGGAGAGTGTAGCTGAGGTCAGCAGCACTTCACTGGAGCGCATCCTCGGCCCATCAGAGTCAGATGCCTTCCTAGCTCGCATCTACGAGCGTTTAGTGACTGGGTGTTACAACATCATTGCCAATCACTCTGACCCTAACAGGTACTTGAAGTGTGAAGGGTTTCGTTCCTTAACCTTTATTGAACAATATAGTTAAATATTTAAATTAAATCAAAACAGTTGTAGTGGGAAACTGGGGGTTTCTTCCCACCCCACTCCCTCCCTTTTGCTTTTTTAAAAAAAAATTTATTTAAATAAACTAATCTGCATATTTATTATTTTTGTAGTGTGGGATGCACTTCAAAACTTACATCTTTCATTTTGTATTTATTTAGTGGTTTGGATGAGTCAATCCTTGAGGAATGCCTTCAGTACCTCGAAAAACAGCTTGAAAGCAGTCAGGTTCGAAAGGCAATGGAAGAATTCTTTTCATACAGGTATCATTTCTGCTGATAACAGTTTAGATTATTTCTCATTCATTCAGTTACCTCACATATTTCGTGTGTCCTCTTTTTCAGTGGTGAACTTGTCCAAATTATGATGGCAACAGCCAATGAAAACCTGTCTGCCAAGTTCTGTAACAGGGTGCTGAAATTCTTCACCAAGCTTTTCCAGCTCAGTAAGTCTGTATTACTTTTGAAACTGTATGGTTCACGTTTGGTAATTTTTAAGCTTTTCTGAACTCTTTAAGCTAAAGCTGCAGTAGATCCCTCTATAAGTTCATTATTATGCTCTTATCCCCAGCGGAGAAGAGTCCAAACCCAAGCTTGTTAGGCCTGTGTGGCTCTTTGGCCCAGCTGGCCTGTGTGGAGCCCTCTCGTCTGCAGTCTTGGCTGACACGTATGACTGCTGCCCCACCAAAAGACTCAGAACAGCTGGAAATTGTTCAAGAAAACCGACAGCTTCTGCAGCTGCTAACCACTCATATTGTGCGTGACAATAGCCAGGTGGGTGAAGGAGTGTGCACTGTGCTCCTCAGCACACTTATTCCCATGGCAACAGACATGCTGGCCAATGGTGATGGAACAGGTTTTCCTGAGCTCATGGTGATCATGGCCACACTTGCCAGCGCGGGACAGGGTGCAGGCCACCTCCAACTGCACAGGGCAGCTATAGACTGGCTGACTAGATGGTAAGAAATTAATTTTACAGGTGCAGAGTTCAAAGTTTCTGTCACATCATTAATGTAATCTAAGTTAAGGAATTGTATAGTTGCTATGGCTAAATTCACTGGAAAAATTGCTTGGTTTAAGCTTGATTTATACTTCTGCCATGAATCTACCCAGGGACTATGGCCAAGTACCCAACACAGTATCCTAGAACATAGCCTAATGTGCACTTCTCCAGAAGTCTAGCAGTATGTGTACTAATTAATGCAAATCAACGTGCTTGTTTGTTTGCAGGAATGTGATGCTTGTTTGAAACATAATTTAGCATATAATAGGGTGTAATTGTATTCTGTGTTCATAACTATCAATGCATATGTAGATTAATTTGTTTATGATTTCTTCTACTTGTTGTAACATTTAAATTTTTTTTTTTTTTAAGTTACCTCTCACTCTTACGAGTAGACAAACAAACTTAGCTCAGCAGCATAGAAACCTGAGCCTTAACTAGCATTTTGGCTGTGTACATGTTTCAGCGTAAGCTCTCTATTGATTCAGTGCAGGAGTATAAATCAAGGCAGAGAATTAAATATAGCATTTTGTGTGGCCTAACAGCTTACCTGTTATTTTGCAGCAAAAAGTATTTAACACAGAAGAACGTTGTGGAAAAAGTGAGCACAAACCTGTCTCATGGAAAGGTGGGTTTCCCTCACACTTAACAGTGTATTTTCAACATTTCCCAGACAGTGAGAATTTATGTATGCCACTAACTAAATCTGTGTCATATTGGTGTCCGATTCTTTAGAAAGCTATGAGGAAAACTACCCATGTTTTGTTTGACTTTATGGTCTCAGTCTGTAGTTTTAAGTTTTTCTTCAGTACAGCAGGATGCTTTTTTTTTTAATAACAATCCCATTTTAAGTAACATGATAGAAGTTATTTGGTTAGCTTGTGATTTATAATTTGCTGGAGAAATTAAAATCCCAGAAGCACTTATAATAAACCCAAGATCAACCATATTATTTAAGAATTAATGTGACCACCTCTCTCTTTGAGAATAGGCATCTCTGACTAAAAAAAAATAAGGATACAAATGTAATGATGTTTTCATAAAATTTAAATTTTGAGGATTTTTTTTTATATTGCTTTCTTGAGGGAGATGAGATTAAAGCTTTAGTATGGATGGGAGTGTATAGCAATCTGTGGACTTTTTAATGGGAAGAAGAAAGAACACCATTTTTTAAAAAAAAACCATTTATATTAAGAATATGTAAAATCTCTTCAAGGTTAAAAATCAAGTTTTAATCAGTATTGTGATTTGATTAAGAAGTTGCTACCATATAGTTGTACGTACTGTCTTTAGGTTCTCTGTCCACCTGTCATACACCACATCAGGTTTCAAAAAGCCAAGATAGTGACAGTCATAATGATTCCTTATTAAACTGGGATGGCAGATTGGCCTGCTGAATTTTAGCTCATTAAAGGAAAAGACTGTTAAAAAAACAAACAAAAAACAAACAAACAAAAAAAAACAACCAAAGTGTGTTTCTGTGATAAATTACATTTTTCAAAAATGGCCCAGCATGTGTCTCCTGTTTGTCAGTTCAGCGAAATTAATGTCATCTGATTTTCACCTCTTCCTTGTTTTCAGCATGCCAGCATGCTTGAATGCTCATGCCACATCATCTCCTATCTAGCTGATGTGATGAATGCTTTGCGTCAAAGCAGTGGCCAAGGCAACTCAGCACTGCTGATGGAGGGAGAGGAAAAGGCCATGGAAGTAGACTCAGACTGGGTGGAGGAACTTGTAGTAGAGGAGGATGATTCCCAGGCAGAGGACTCTGTAAGAAGTCATTCTTTTGTTCCCATCCATGGGGCTGCATTTTCTAAATGAATTGTATAGAGACACACACTTTGACTTTTTTCTGTAAACTTGGTTTTAGCTCAGTTAGTGGAGCAATCAGTTTTAATATGTGTGTCATTGCTTGACAGGATGAAGACTCACTTTGCAACAAACTTTGCACTTTCACCATTACTCAGAAGGAGTTCATGAACCAGCACTGGTAAAGAAAAGTTCCACTGTGATTTGTTTTTATCTTGAATGGGGTCTTTGGTACAAAATAAATCCTTTTTTTCAAGTGTAGTGGTGATGTGTCATACAGTACAAGTTTATTTAGTTGTTGGCAGTTGTTAAAATCTGTGAAAATAGGATGGCTCCACACTGCTAATGTAGTTAAGGGGCAAAACAAAATTAAGTACATTTGTTATGTAATTTACTGAAAAGAAAAAGTTGGTGTGTTAGCAACTTGTAATTTTTTCTGCATGAATATTTAAGCATAGAAGTTGACTATAAGAAGTTTCCAAAACATCTGAATGCCTTAATGCAGCTAGAGTGGTGTATAAACCTAACCAGGCATCAACATATTTAAAGTTTCTTTGAGCTGAATTCATGTTTTGGAAAATAATCTCTTTGGTTAGCTCTGGAATATGGTTACATTTTTTTTTTCCATCCGTGTAGACCTTTTATAGCAATACAATGTCATTGTTTTGTCTCTGAAGTCCTATATAGTGTTGCCTATTACTTTTCATTCTACAGGTACCACTGTCACACCTGTAAGATGGTGGATGGGGTAGGTGTGTGCACAGTGTGCGCCAAGGTCTGTCACAAAGACCATGAGATCTCCTATGCCAAATATGGCTCTTTCTTCTGTGACTGCGGTGCCAAAGAGGATGGCAGCTGCCAGGTGAGACCGAATACCTCAGGTCATCATGGGAAGAGAACAACAGCGGTAACTTTAGCTTGCAAGTCATTCCCCCATTGACCTCCATCCACTCATTTCATTTGATCAGGGTTATAGCTAGCCCACACATTTGGCCAGAAAATGAGAGAAATCATATTAGTAATGTCTCGTCAACTTTTTTGTGTACTGAACAGGTCAGCTTCCCTAGTTAATCTTAAAGTCCGTGTAAAGAAAATTCAGAGATATTCTTTGTGTAAATATTATACATGCTGAACATCTGAAGTCTTTCAACCATCTGTAGGTGGATTTATTTTTATTGTTCAGGGTTTATTTATTTTTTTAAGTCTGCCCTCTGACACACTGGAGGCACACTTAGTTTGACCCATCCTTTTAACTTTGTTTTAAAAAACTGGAGTGCATTAGCATAAGTGTTTCTCCCACTCAACTACAAGTAACAATGTCTTCTAATGCCTTCAAGTTGCTCGGTTAATTTTCACCCCGAAACTGCTGAATCTGTATAAAATATTGTGCGTGCTGTAAAAAAATTTTTATGTGGCCACATTTACTGGCCTTCAGAGATTTCACTGGGTGGTTCATAACACTGTTTTTCTGGTGTGATAAACATGTTTATTACCACTTTACACGGACTTTAACTTTTTTTTTCTAACATGCATGTGATGATGAACAAACCATCAATTACATCTTACCTTTCAGTTTACTGTGTAATAAGTACAGTAGGCCTTTAGCATTTTATCTTTGTGCTTGTGAATGTAATGTTTTTGTCATTGTCAGTGTTGTGGTAACATTTGCTCATAACAGTTTGGTTCACTGTTTTATAAATGTATTTGTTTCACTTCTTCGATTGTACACATTACCAGTTAACATTTACTATGCTGTAAGGGGAGCAGAAAGTGAAAGAATATGGTATGGACATACACCAGTTAATCATTTCACTGACAAGAAGAGTTTTATAAATCTGATTTAATTTTTTTTCTGCTCTTGTAGGGAGTTTTGATAAAATGCACCTATCACACAATTTTTCTGATCATTCTTTTGGTTATATACTCCACATTGTGGAGGAGCTAGCAAATGGAAAACAAACTTAGATTACTCTAATTGTAAAGAAGTTGAACAAAAATATGGCTTTACATCAGAGAAAATGGTTTCACATAACAGAATCATTTAAGTATAAATTCATGTGAATATCAACTTTGTTTTTCCACACTTATTTCTTACATACTGCATGTTCCATCATTCACAGGCCTTGGTCAAACGCAGTCCCAGCAGTGGCATGGGCTCTACTCTTAAAGAGTCTTCAGCATTCCAGAGTGAACTGCGTATGCCTGAGAGTGCTATCCGCCATCAAAATGCCTCACCGTCAGACAAAGGCAAGGTCACCATCTGTGATGGCAAATCCAGCGATGAAGACAGACCTAAGAAGAGCAGTGTGTGCAAGAGCATCGAAGGCTGCCAAGAAGAGCTACTAGCACAAGTGGTTAGAGAGAATATATTTATTTAACTAACCTGTCTCTTTCGGTAGTCTCCTAAAACCATTGCAATTTCCTTTACATGCAAAGGAGGTTGTGAGTTACGCTTTTGCCTCTGTTTCCATTGTAGATGGGATCATCCACTGCTGCTGCCATACTGGAAATGCTCATGTTTCTCATGGAAGCCATCCAGACCAACTTCCAGCAAGCGTCAGCAGTGGGAAGCAGCAGCCGGGCACAGCAAGCCCTCAATGAACTGCATACTCAGGACAAAACTGTGGAGATGACTGACCAGTTAATGGTATAATGACCTAAATAGTTTAGCTTATTCAAATAAATAACTTAATTCTTTGACAAGTTATTGAAACTTAATTAAAAATAGAAGTATATTTTTAGATGCTGCATTTCAATGTTAACTGCTACTCTTTTCCTCAGGTGCCCACTCTTGGCTCCCAGGAGGGGGCTTTTGAGAACGTGAGGATGAACTACAGTGGTGACCAGGGGCAAACTATACGCCAGCTCATCAGTGCACATGTCCTGCGCCGTGTTGCTATGTGTGTTCTGTCTTCACCCCATGGGCGCCGTCAGCACCTAGCAGTGAGCCATGAAAAGGGGAAGGTAAGCTAAATAATTGAATTTCCTTTCTCCGATTAAATGATTTTCCATAGAGAATTTTTCTTGTATGCAGTGTTATTGATTCAGACTTGTCTATAAAACAGAACACACCATGTTTAAAAAAAAAAACAAACATTTTTTTTAAATCTGCAAAACAACAAAAAGGTCTCTTTCCACAAGTTGCCTTTTTATTTTTGGGTTTTTCTTTTTTTAAATTTGTGATTTCATATATCATTCAGATACTTCATTCAGATGCAAACTTGTAATTAGCTTAAGAAATATTCAGTGTCTTCACTGTTAAAATGCCTCAACCCTACTTTTTCTCTCTCCTGCCTGACAGATAACAGTCCTGCAGCTGTCTACTCTCCTGAAACAAGCTGACTCAAGCAAAAGGAAGCTGACACTGACCCGCCTGGCCTCTGCCCCAGTCCCTTTCACTGTGCTTAGTCTCACAGGCAATCCCTGTAATGAAGATTACCTGGCTGTGTGTGGCCTTAAGGTCAGAAACAAGCTGCTGTTTATAAAATTAAGCACCCCCCACACACACAGACACACACAGGGGTGGGTGGGTGTTTTTTTGTGTGTGTGTGGGTAAAAATATAAATAACATGGTTGCTATAGTTAGAATCTTTTATTATTTAACTATCTTCTTTTTGTTCATTCATCTTTTCCCAGGACTGCCATGTACTAACTTTCAGCAGCACTGGTTCTGTGTCTGACCATCTGGTGTTGCATCCGCAACTGGCCACAGGGAACTTCATCATCAAAGCTATCTGGTTACCAGGCTCACAGACTGAACTTGCCATCATCACTGCTGACTTTGTCAAGGTGTATATTAACACAAGAGATATTTTGTATTTTAAGCAAAATAATTTACATTTCTGTGGTTTCTTTTTGTGAAAACAATCATAGGCTTTGTCCCTTATAGGGAAAAAAAAGTTTAATATTTGCCTTTTTCTGTTTTTCCCCATTGGAAAACAGATCTATGACTTGTCAGTGGATGCCCTGAGTCCCATGTACTATTTCCTGCTCCCAAGTTCCAAGATCCGTGATGCTACATTTCTTTTCAATGAAGAGGGGAAGAACATTATTGCAATCATGTCATCAGCAGGTTACATGTACACCCAGGTCATGGATGAATCTAGCAGTGCTCAGCATGGCCCTTTTTATGTCACAAATGTATTGGAGATAACCCACGAAGACTTGAAGGTAACTAGAATTTGAAATGAGTTGCTTTAAAAATCCAAAAGACTTGAGTATTTTCTAAATGGTCTACAATGTTTTTTACTATACAGTCCTCTTCATCTTTTTGGAATATTTGGTTGATGTGGACAAAGTACCCTAATTCAGTGTTCAGGATGTCTTAGAAACTAAATCAAAGAAAGTGGTTTTTAGGTAAACTCTCTCTCTCAATGCAGGATAGCAATGGGCAAGTAGCCGGTGGAGGTGTTTCTGTCTATTACTCCCATGTCCTTCAGATGCTTTTCTTCAGCTACAGCCAGGGGAAGTCATTTGCTGCCACAGTGAGCCGCAGCACAACTGAAGTGCAGAGGCTCTTTCCCATTAATGTCAAAGGGTAACACTATAAAATAGTCTGTAAAAGTCTATAAAATATAGAAGAAACTTGAAAAAACAATGAACATAAACAATTTTGTTTTCTCTTCTTTTAAAGCTCCAATGGTGGCAGCAGTAAAATGTCACCTGCACTGTGCCAGTGGTCTGAGGTCATGAACCATCCAGGCCTCGTGTGCTGCGTGCAGCAGACAACAGGCATACCACTGGTTATCATGGTCAAACCTGACACCTTCCTCATTCAAGAGATTAAAACTCTGCCAGCCAAAGCTAAGGTAGACACCGTTTACTGTAGTGACATGAAACTGGTTAGGGTACTGTGAAAATATAGCCTCAATAATTGGAAGAAATAAAGTAAATTCAATTCTGAGTGTTTACTCAGAAAAGTGTTTCCTGTGAGTTTCATTAATTTAACCGTTTTCTAAAGTTAACATTAATTTGTCTCTTTTTTTCAGATTCAAGATATGGTAGCTATCCGACACACTGCCAGTAATGAGCAACAGCGCACTACCATGATTCTTCTCTGTGAGGATGGAAGCCTGCGAATCTACATGGCAAATGTGGACAACACCTCATATTGGCTCCAGCCGTCATTACAGCCCAGCTGTGGCATAAGTATCATGAAGCCGGTCCGCAAGCGCAAAGCTGCTGCTGCCAGTGAGTTTGTGGACTGTGTTTATTTTGTAATTGCTCATTACTAAACTGTCCATTTAATGTTTGCTCATACTTGACTGATGACCCCTATCCATAACCTCTTTTCTATAAGTGTAATTACTGATTCTTTTTTGATTAAAGTTTGCTTCTTTTAAACGTTTACATCAAGTCAAAGTATAATTCACTCTCATTTTCATTAGCATTTATCTATAAAAATACATGAAGGACATGTTTCTTAGGGTCATTCTCCATGTAGCTAGAAGTCTAACTGATATATACGCAATAACTGAAAGCAACCAGTCCAGAAACGTGAGGAGCTGTTATTGTTAGACTGTGTGCCCAATAATTTCTAATTTGACTATAATGATTTTATTTTAAGCCACTCGGACGTCCAGTCAGGTGACCTTCCCAGTGGATTTCTTTGAACACAACCAGCAGCTGACAGAGGTGGAGTTTGGGGGTAATGACTTGCTGCAGGTCTACAATGGACAGCAGATTAAACACAGGCTCAACTCCACGGGGATGTATGTGGCCAATACGAAGGTAGGGGCATTGTAACTTAATGATTCTGTGTTAGAAACGGTGCGACATCACTGTACTTTTCTCTTGTTACAGAAGTTATGTCTACTGTCAGTAGAACTTGAGTTGACTGCCATGATGTAACTTAGTGGTCTCACTTAATTTAATCTCTTGTATATCTATATTTGTGTTATCTGGCATCAGTTCTGTTGATACTTTACTGTCTTTTCCCATCTACAGTTGTGCAATTTAACATATGAGTTCATTAGTATATATCCAATCTAAACACAGGTGAACCTGCTTTTCACAGGGAAGCTTTAACTTAAAAAAAAACAAACAAAAAAAACCACATACTCTAAACCTGTTTTTGTGCTGTGGTCTTAAAAAAAAAAAAAAGTAAAACAACAACTATCATGTTTCTGTTTATTTCTCTTCTCATTCCTCCTAGCCTGGAGGATTCACTGTAGAGGCAGTAAAACAACAACAGTTCAATGGTGATGACAGGCATGCGGGTTCAGGTGGGCACCCAGGCCATTGAGAGGGCTCCCTCTTATGTGGAAGTCTTTGGCCGCACCATGCAGATAAATCTGACAAGAGCTCGTTGGTTTGACTTCCCCTTTACGAGAGAGGAGGCCCTGCAGGCTGACAAGAAGCTATCCATATTTAGTAAGATCAAGAGTGTGCAGTTGTTATACTTTTCTGCTTGATGATCTTTCTTGTTACCTGTATTATTATTCCAATATACATTTTTAAACGTGAGATGACCTGTTCATATGATATGATAATGTACCACAGACTGTTTAGATAAACCTTCTAATATACTGCTGTGTTCATTTTTATGAAGTTGGAGCATCTGTTTGACCCAGCTGGAGTCACCATGCTTGATTCAATCAAGATCTATGGAAAAACGAAGGAGCAGTTCGGCTGGCCTGAGGATCCACCAGAAGACTTCTCCTCTGCCTCAGTTAACAGTGTCTGCAGTCCCAGCCTCAACCAGGGGAATGGGACCTCTGATGGAGACATAGCTACCCCAACTACAACTAGTGGGACTGTGTTAGAGAGGTATGGGCTTTTTACTTTGGGTTCTGAAAATGTCAACACATGTTGTTGGCATTTACACTTCTTAATTGCTCGGGTTGAGTAAACCATTTTTAATGAACTGATAAAAGTCCACTGAATTTCTAATCTATCATAGCTACCGTTCATCTACAGTTAGATTTTGACATACCAGTTAGACTGTGACATCTATCCATGAAGTACCTTCATATAAAACCACTGAGTAGATTTGTCAGGGTCAGTGTTTTATCATAACTGTTTTTTGATAAAAGTCCATTTATTTGACAGCTAAATATTTTGCTGGAGTAGCCAAATCATTTTTATCTACAGTTCCTCATATTCTTCTGTGTCGAGATGTATAGATATTGTGACAAATTATATTACAGAAATTGCGATAGATGTGTTTAATTATTTTAACTCATACTGCACTTTTTAAGTTTATATTGAATACAGCTGTGTAGTATGGTTGTTGGACACAACTCTGAAATTTGAACAGCAGCCGTGAGCTCTCTTTAGTGTGTTTAGTGCATGGCTCTTGTGATCATCTTTTCTTGCATGTGTCTTTTGTTCAACTGAATCATTTAATTCCACTTGTTTCTTTCCGTGATCCTCACACTTATTTTTGTTCTTTTTCTTTTGCTCCCAAAATTACAATAAAAAGTTGTGAAACTGAGTCCTTATCAACATTGGACCGGTTAGTAACTGCCCTTTCTCTGCTTGTTTGTATGGTTTTGTGCATGCGTGCCAGCTTGTTTGTCTGTGCCTGTAAATGAACATACCATGCACCATTTCCACACCTGTACAGCAACAGAAACATTTTTCCTCTGACATTTATTCTTGCATTCAGTTTTGTTTGGCATTTAGAGTAGCAGCAGAGTAATAGTGCTTTTTTTCCCTGTATGATTGTTTAAAGAATAATCCACAAGAGATGCAGAGTTGATGTTCTTTCTCAATTTCAGGTTGGTGGTCAGCTCCCTTGAAGCTTTGGAAAGCTGTTTTGCAGTAGGTTCATCAAGTGAAAAGGTAAACCCATAAAGACTTTATTGCCTTTTAAAGGCAGAGCTATGTTTAAATGAATCTCCGTGATCAACATGTTTGTATTTGGGATGCATTGTTAATTCACCTTATCTCTGTAGGAGAAAAACAAGGCTGCAGCACTGGAATTGGCAACTTTACTTCTGTCGATGCCAACACCTGTAGGGGTTCAGCAGCAGACCAAGGGACTTCTTGCCAGTCTGCACACCAGTCGTACTGCCTACCACAACCACAAGGTAAAAAGAGGCCAAATTCATAGCATTATTTATGCCTATTATGTTCTGAAAAATGTGCACCCAAAAGCCTGAATGCTCAATTTGAACCACTATCTCCCTCCTTTCATCAGGACCAGTCCTTGCTAAGCAATGCCGTGCAGTGTCTGAATAGTTGTAGCCGTGAAGGGAGGGAGCTGGACCCAGATGTCTTCCAGAGACTTGTGATCACTGCCCGCTCCATTGCAATCATGAGACCCAACAACTTGGTGCATTTTACAGAAACAAAATCATTGCACCATGACTTTGGTAAGAAGCTGTTCTTCTGGTTAAAAATGTTGGCAAAGACTAGGAAACTGTAATTTATGTTTAAATGTTTTATGTGGTTGCGCAAGTACCATATAAAACATGACATAGCCTGGAAGCTTAATAACTTAAGTGTCGGTCACTGATGTTATCCTCTTCCTAACTCAGAAATGACAGAGGATGGGCAAAAGCATGCAGATAGTGAAAACAGTAATTTTATTGGGCAGCTGATGAATAACTTCTGGAAGCTCCATGCCCTAAAACCAAAGAATGCCTTTCTTGCTCCGGCTTGCTTGCCCGGTAAGTGCCAGACTTTGGGTCCTTAATATTTTGCAAGTATCTTTACTGTTAAATATGTGTATGTGATGAGTAATGTGACTCGCTTAAATTTTATGTAAATAATTTGAATGTGTTTGTGCTGTTGGGCGGTATACTATGTTTGCATTCTGTACAATGTCTGTAATTGCATTTTTTCCCCCATTTAAGGCCTAACTCATGTGGAAGCAACAGTAAATGCCTTGGTAGATATAATCCATGCATACTGCACATGTGAGCTCGATTACATCAATGTAGCCTCCAAAATCTACATGCAGATGTTACTGTGCCCTGTAAGTATAATAGTTTTATTGATAACCTGTTGCATGTTTCCATTGGTCATGACTTAAGACCGCTAATTGTCTTGTTCCTGATGCATGTTTGTTTAACAAATTTGCAATTGCTTGATGAAATTCTAATCTAACAGTCAGAAGGAACTCTTATATGGATCACTGTACTTAAAGGCCGAAGTCATGAGGTAACCAGTCTGTATTTAACAATTTACAGGACACTGCTGTCAGCTTTTCTTGCAAGCAGGCTCTGATCAGAGTGCTTAGACCAAGAAACAAGCGACGTCATGTGACCCTTCCATCTCCCCCACGGTCCAACACACCTATGGGTAAGTTTGCTCAAGCTTAATTCAGCGCATTAATTGTATGGTACTAGATGTACAAAAAGGGCAACACAGTGGTGTGGTGGTTAGCACTGCTGCCTCCACCTTGGCCGAGGCCTTTCTGTGTGGAGTTGGCATATTTTCCACATGTCTGTGTGGGTTTTCTTCGGGTGCTCTGGTGATTCTAAATTTGCCTGAGTGTGAATGGTTGTCTGTCTTTCCATGCCTCTCGTCCTATGGCACCTGCAATCCTGAAAAAGGATAAGTGGAAGAGAGATGGATGGATGTACATGAATATTTGGAAGAAACTTTGTTTTAATTCCTCATATCATATTAACAAGACTTGAGGAATCCTCTAAATGCTTGTGGTTGATTTCCTTTATCAGGAGACAAGGATGATGATGATGATGATGATGCAGATGACAAAATGCAGTCATCAGTGTTGACTGGTGGAGAAGAGAGTCGACAGGAGAGCCAAGAACAAAATGAAGTGGATCATGGCGACTTTGAGATGGTGGTGAGGCAAAGAGAAGCAGTCACTAGGCCGTATTAGAATTGTTTAGACTGTGGAAGTAAACTGTTGTGAGTTTCACACGTTTATTGCAAAAGCATAAATGATATACCTGTTTCGGATTTATTCTGGATTCAGAGTTTAGTGTAACATGGCAAAGATATATTTAAAGTAACTGACTACCTCTGGCAGCGTCAGAAAATTATGTAAACCAGTTGTGTTTTAGTTATTTTATGACTAAACTGTATTGGTTAGCTCACACTTAATAGAGACGATAAATCTAAACTGCACAACCACAAAAAAGCCACTGATAGTATCCCTTTTGTTAAGTTGGTATAACTTTATCTTCAAATTTAAATCTTAGTTTTAATAAAATACATGTTGTGTGTTGAACAATTGAAAAAAACTCACCTTTTTTTGTGCTTCACAGTCAGAGTCTATGGTCCTAGAGACAGCAGAGAATGTTAACAATGGAAATCCGTCTCCACTCGAGGCTCTGCTTGCTGGAGCTGAAGGTTTCCCCCCCATGCTTGACATACCTCCTGATGCAGATGATGAAACCATGGTAGAGTTAGCAATTGCTCTCAGCCTGCAGCAGGATCAACAGGGTAAGTTGCCAGAAAATATAAAATAAAGCAGTAATTCTGTGACTAGCGTGACTTCTTATTAGTCCCACTCAACATTAGTCTTCCTCATGTATGCTGAAACTATTCCAAATTTGTTTAAACCTTGAAATTCATAGAAAATCTCCATTTTTCTTTCACATAACAGTTATGCTCTGCAAAATTTGATGTTTCACCCTTATAAATTTTCATGGAAGTTTGGGCACTTCTAGAAATCAGTGCTAAAACACACCTTTTTGACATTTTTAGGCAGTAGCAGCAGTGCTCTTGGGCTTCAGAGTCTCGGCCTGTCTGGCCAGGCCCCAAGCTCCTCTTCACTTGATGCTGGCACCCTGTCAGACACCACTGCATCAGGTAATAAGACCATCTTCATGCTCAGCCGGAAGCAACTTTATACTTGCAAAGCCACTGTTGCAAGTAAATTAAACTAAATTGTTCTTAAAAGGTTCAAAATAAAATAACTTTTTTAATGTAAAAATAAAGTTAATGATAGCCTATCTTGAAGCTCATAAGCTCATCAGTGGTACAGCATGTAGGCATACTGCTCCTATCTGTAAGGTGGCCAATTTCAAATTAATCCCTGAAATTTAATGCTACACTGGCCACAATAGGTTCAGCAGCTCTTTTTTAAAAATATTATTTATTTTAATTGTACAGCATGCTCTTTGCGTTTAGTACTCAAGTATAAACTAAGATCATGTATCCTGGCCAGATGACCGCGGTGTATTTACTGTTACAGCTATTGCTATGATTTCAGCCCCGGCATCAGATGATGAGGGCAGCACAGCTGCTACTGATGGTTCCACATTGCGGACCTCCCCAGCTGAGCACGGCGGCAGCGTGGGCTCAGAGAGTGGAGGTTCTGCTATCGACTCTGTAGCAGGGGAGCACAGTGGTGGGTGATTTGAGTAAAACAGGCCAGTTTAACATTGAAAAGCTTATGTATGCATGCCCCGAATTAGCGATAGTATCTAAAATATGTAGGAACTGTATATGAAGTCTAATGCTTTTTTAAGGGGCTGTAAATGCAAACTCCTTTAGACAATCATGTTCTCTAATCCCTAACAACCTTCTGAAGACGGTAGCTCTTAGTTTTCAAAGTGTGTCACCTATCCTATCTTTCCCTTTGCCCATACCTCATTTTGTTGCGCTTTAAACTCCTGAGGGGCACACATGACTCTTCAGTTTAAAATAAAACCTAATCCTTCCTTGTTTTACATTACCATTTTTCTGTCTGGCTTAGTTGCTTTCATTCATGCATTTGTACAGTGTCAGGTCGCAGCAGTGCATATGGAGACACAACAGTGGAGGGCCATCCAGCTGGTCCAGGCAGTGTGAGTTCCAGCACCGGAGCCATTAGTACCACCACAGCCCAGCAGGAAGGTGAAGGCTCTGAAGGAGAAGGAGAGACTGAAGGAGACATTCACACAAGCAACAGGTCAGACTCATTAATTTGGCAGATTGTAGGTTAACTAGGAAGTTCAGTTCAAGTTAAGGCTCCAGTGATGGTAAACATCTGCCATGTAAAGTACTTTGAGATTTTACTCATTTATACATTCCATGGATACCAATATGACCATAAGACACACATAAACATACTTTACTTCTGAAGTAACTTTTTGCTATGAAAAGTGGTGTATTAAACTCAATAGTGTGACCAGTAAAAAAAACAAAAAAAACCAAGTCACTATTATTTTTTTTTCATTAGATTGCACATGGTTCGTCTCATGCTACTGGAGCGTTTGCTTCAGCACCTTTCTCAGCTCCACAATGTAGGTGGAGTCCAAGCCATCCCTTACATGCAAGTTATCCTCATGTTGACCTCTGACCTTGATGGTGAGGATGAAAAGGATAAAGGTGCTTTGGATGACCTGCTTTCACAGCTCATTGCTGAGCTTGGTATCCACAAGAAGGTAACTTTTGTTCCTTTCTTTCCTTGTTTTACATCAGGCTCAGAGTATTTTTGTTTTTTGTTTTACTGAATCAATGTTATATCTCTGCAGGACGTTTCTAAGAAGAATGAGCGTAGCCCCATAAATGAAGTTCACTTGGTTATCATGAGGCTGCTCAGTGTCTTCATGTCTCGAACCAAATCTGGCTCCAAATCTTCCTCTGAGGTACAATCTCCTCATTATCTTATTGTCAGAATTTCATGGCTATGCGTTAAACTTAATACACTTTGAAGATCATGAATTTTAACATCTGCTGCTTTCCCCATTTCTGTCTTCTAGTCATCCTCCCTGATTTCCAATGCTACGGCAACTGCCTTGCTCAGCCTGGGGGCTGTTGACTACTGTCTCCAAGTACTCAAGTCACTCCTAGAGTTTTGGAAGAGCCAACAGGGTGAAGAAGAGCCAGTGACTGCCAGCCAGCTCCTCCGCACACACACAGCCTCCTCTCCCCCGACATGAGTCCCTTCCTGCGCCAATATGTAAAGGTATTACATAAGATAAATTTAACCTTTAAAAATTGAAAAGATTATATGCCTTTTAAATACTAACATGAACTCTTTATTTTTTTCTGCAATCAGGGACATGCTGCTGATGTGTTTGAAGCGTACTCCCAGTTGTTGACTGAAATGGTGCTTCGGCTGCCATATCAGATAAAGAAAATTGCTGATGCCAACCCACGTATCCCACCTCCAGTATTTGACCATTCTTGGTTCTACTATCTGTCTGAAGTAAGTCATTGTATGCATTTGTCCTTTTTTTTTTGTTTGTTTCTTTTTGCCTTTTCAGTATCTGTCCTCCCAAAAGGCACAAGTCAATTCTTTCAATCGCTCCCCCCTCCCAGTATCTCATGATCCAACAGACGCCATTTGTCAGGAGGCAAGTCAGAAAATTGTTGCTGTTTATCTGCGGCTCGAAGGAAAAATATCGTCAACTACGAGACCTGCACACGCTTGACTCCCATGTGCGTAGTATCAAAAAGCTTCTAGAGGAACAGGGCATCTTCCTCCGGGCTGGTGTGGTCACTGCCTCATCTGGTTCAGCGCTACAGTATGACACACTCATCAGTCTGGTGAGTGACGACAAGACAGTGATTGCATCATCATCCCTTGCTCACAGATTTCTTGATCTATTCTTCATCTATTCCGTATAAAACAGGTTTACTTCATACTTGTGTTTTGTGGGGGGTTTTTTTGGGTTTATTTTGTTTTGTTTTTTTATCATAAGCTACAGTGCTGTGTTGAGTTTATTGGTTTTATGTATTCCACAAGAGTTTGCTTTGTGTGTTTTGTTTTTTTTTCTTTTTAGATTTTATTTATTGCCTGTGCTTTGCTGTAAATTGCTTTACTTTTTGCAGATGGAACACCTGAAAGCTTGTGCTGAAATTGCCACTCAAAGGACAATTAACTGGCAGAAATTCTGTATGAAGGATGACTGTAAGTTGTTTGAGATCATATTTTGGAAGCAAACGGATGTTTTATTTTGAGTATTAACTGCTTGTGTCTCTGTGTCCTTTGTTTTCTTTCATTCTTTTTGCTGTACAGCCGTGTTGTACTTCTTGCTCCAGGTCAGTTTTCTAGTGGATGAGGGTGTTTCCCCAGTTCTACTGCAACTCCTCTCCTGTGCACTGTGTGGCAGCAAGGTGCTGGCCAACTCCTCCTCCACCTCGTCCTCATTCTCAGGCGGAGGGTCTGGCAGTGCTGGACAGACAGGAGCTTCTCAGTCCTCTCAGAGCAAGTCCTCTAGTAAAAAGAGCAAAAAAGAAGACAAAGAGAAAAGAAAAAGATGGTGAGAAAATAAAATGGATGACCTTAGTAATTCTGCTTGTTTACAAGCACATATTGGATGCTGAGATGGGCTCCAGCCCTCCTTTGAACCTGAACAGGATATAAAAGCGGTGATGTCCTGAATGAGCTGCATCTTGTTGTCTTACCACAGGAGATGGTGTTGGCAGTCAGGAGGATCAGCTTTGTATGGCTCTGGTCAGTCAGCTTAACAAATTTGCAGACAAGGAGACCCTCATTCAGTTCCTACGCTGTTTCCTGCTTGAATCAAACTCATCTGCTGTGCGCTGGCAAGCCCACTGCTTGGCACTACATATCTACAGGTATTGTTGAAATAAATACCTAGTACATAGGGTAGTCTTAAAATTAGACAATTTAATATCAATATAAAAAGCTTTATCACCCATAAAATGAAATGCATTTTATTTTCAAAATGAAATGCATTTTATTTTATGGATGACTAGTGATGATGCCATAACCTGATAGTTTTGTAATGTGTATTTCTGCAGGAACTCTAGCAAATCTCAGCAGGAGCTGCTGCTCGAACTGACGTGGGCCATCTGGCCTGAGCTTCCTGCATATGGCCGTAAAGCTGCCCAGTTTGTCGACCTACTTGGATACTTCTCACTCAAAACCCCTCAAACAGAGAAAAAAGGTCTGTTGTTTCTTTTATTTTATTTATTTATTTATTTTTTAAAAATCCTTATCTGCATTTAACATTCAAGTTGTTGAACAAATGATAGTATGCTAGTTAGACTGTGTTCTGTATAATTTCACAAAGGAATAATTCAGGATTTCCAATTAATAGGTGATTCAAAGGTTCGATTTTGTCCCTAATGTGTTGCACAAGGGTTCATATCCTGATTACCTGGGCCTTCTCATCTCTCTACACAATTATGATTATGGTAGAAGATTAAATTGTTTTGGTTTCTTTTTGTTCAAGCTGAAAGAGTATTCCCAGAAGGCTGTAGAAATCCTGAGGGCACAGAACCACATCTTGACGAATCACCCTAACTCCAATATCTACAAGTATGTAAACAGAAACATTCAATTTTATAAAAATGAGAATGCAATTTAAATTTTTGGACATAATCTACATAAAATTACATGTGGTTTTCCTGCAGCACACTCTCTGGTTTAGTGGAGTTTGATGGCTTTTATCTGGGAGAGTGACCCCTGCTTGGTGTGCAACAATCCCGAAGTTCCGTTTTCTGTGAGTGAAAAACCACCTCAACGAATGGACACTCTTGCTTTTAAAAAGTACACAGGCAGTGTAGCTAATTAGTTTTTACACATCTGTAAATTTTTTGAAATTTCGGAGAAGAGAGGGGTGGGATGTGGCTAGGTTTTCAAATTTTGTTATTCTTAATTGTGTAACACATCTTGTTATCTAAGTCATGATAAAAATTACATTTATGGGGACAGAAAGATCCTCTATACTTGGACTCTATTGGTATAAACCGTGACCATTTTTGTTTTGTGTCTTTTATTTTCATCCATCAGAATATAAAACTGTCATCCATCAAAGTGGACACCCGCTATACAACCACACAGCAAGTTGTCAAGCTCATTGGTAGCCACACCATCAGCAAAGTCACAGTGAAGATTGGCGACCTCAAACGCACCAAAATGGTCCGCACCATCAATCTCTATTACAACAACAGGACTGTACAGGCAATCGTGGAGCTGAAGAATAAGTATGTCAGCGAAGAACTGCTGTTCTTTCTTACTTTGAGTGTTTATATTATATAATGCTAAAAGTTTAAGGTGCAGAGATTACATTGTAAATACTTGCACATTTAATTTTTATTCATTGTGCAGCATGAAATGGAATTTCTCAACTGTAATTTTTAGGCCTGCTCGTTGGCACAAAGCCAAGAAAGTTCAGCTCACCCCAGGACAAACAGAAGTGAAGATCGACCTTCCCTTACCCATCGTCGCTTCCAACTTGATGATTGAGTTTTCCGATTTTTACGAGAACTACCAGGCTTCCACTGAGACCTTGCAGTGTCCACGCTGCAGTGCTTCTGTGCCAGCCAACCCCGGTGTGTGTGGCAACTGCGGTGAAAATGTGTATCAGTGCCACAAGTGCAGGTGAGCATAAGGTTTCCTCTGCATTTCTTAAAGGATAATTGGAGACATTTTTAGGTTGATTGGATTTTTACTTGGTGATCACTAATTTTCAGGTCTATTAACTATGATGAAAAAGACCCCTTCCTCTGCAATGCCTGTGGTTTCTGCAAATATGCCCGATTTGACTTCATGCTGTATGCTAAACCATGCTGTGCTGTGGATCCCATTGAAAATGAGGAAGACAGGAAAAAGGTAAAAAGCCTCTTCTAAAGCAAGAGAAGAGACTAAAGAAATTGGTCAAAAATGACCTTGCCATTCCTGAAAATCAGCGTACCAAATATGTTTTGACCCTTTTCTTTTCCCTTGCAGCAAAAAAAAAAAAGTGGCATAATTCCCCTCAAATGCATCTTTGAGTCTGCAACTCTGCCTCAAACTTCACTCTGTATCTTAATCTGCTGTTTTTTTCAGGCTGTGACCAACATTAACACCCTTCTGGACAAAGCTGATCGAGTCTACCACCAGCTGATGGGCCACCGGCCTCAGTTGGAGAGCCTCTTGTCCAAAGTCAATGAGGCAGCACCGGAGAAGCCGCAGGTAAGTAAAAAAGAGTGACCCGAGGAGTACTTTTCTTTTTAAAGTGGAATATTGAATGTTGAATGCAAGGTGGATACACGGTTGATTCAAAGATAACCTCTAAGATCACTTTTGTTGTTGACCTATATATATGCACAATTTGTGCTAATGCATTCTACACATGCTGCAAAGATCATTTGTTTTTCTTAAATCTCTATTTTAGGGCTATATCTACAGTTTTATCTGACAGTATTTTCTCTTGCCTTCGTTACACTCAGGATGACACTGGAGCAGGAGCAGGACTTGGTACATCCTCTGCTAATGTGAACAGATACATTCAGCAGCTGGCTCAGGAATACAGTGGAGACTGCAAGACATCATTTGATGAACTCTCCAAGATTATACAGGTAGGAGAGTAAAAATGAATAATTTTCCTGGTAACTCGACCCTTTTTTTTCTCTTCGTCTCCCCACTCACATATAATTGTGCCCCTTTCTTTGTTTACAGAAAGTGCTTGCATCCCGTAAAGAGCTCTTGGAGTATGATCTGCAACAGAGAGAGGCTGCCACCAAGTCATCTCGGAGTAGCAGTAGCCACCAGCCCACCTTCACCGCCAGTCAGTACCGTGCTCTGTCTGTGCTGGGCTGTGGCCATACATCCTCAACCAAGTGTTACGGCTGTGCGTCAGCTGTTACAGGTCACTGCATCACACTGCTCCGTGCACTTGCCACTAATCCAGCCCTTCGGCAGATCCTAGTCCTTCAAGGTCTCATCCGTGAGCTGTTTGAGTATAACTTGCGGCGTGGTACAGCAGCCATGAGGGAGGAGGTGCGCCAGCTGGTCTGTCTCCTTACTAGGTATATCCTTCCGTCACACATTTCTTGTGCTGAAGCAAACACGTCTGCCTTATTGGCTAAAAAAAAAAAAAATTTATAAAAATTACTGTACTGCCAGCCTTTAGTCCAACATATAAACACTGATATCTTTCCAACAACTTGCAATAGTAACACTGAAAACAAAACATTTTGCTTTTTGACTCTGTGTAGATATACAGTTAAATGATGATCAGTTATTGTTTGATCTCTTGTTTCCTTACATTCTGCTTCTTTTCTCTAATATTTCAGAGATCACCCAGAAGCCACTCAGCAGATGAACGATCTGATCATTGCCAAGGTGTCAGCTGCCCTCAAAGGTCACTGGGCCAATCCTGATCTGGTATGTTTTCTTACATGTCCCACTGGAAGCTGACTAAATGAAGCCTAAGAAACATGTTTTTGTGTTTTGTTTGGTTTTTTGCAGTCAGTTGGTTTGCCAGTTTAACTATGAAGAAATTGGATTTTAAAATAAACACACTGTCTTTTCCCCCACCAGGTTAGTAATTTGCAGTATGAAATGCTGCTGCTGACGGACTCAATTTCAAAAGAGGGTGGATGCTGGGAGTTACGGTTGCGTTGTGGTAAGCCTTAGTAGTATATTTTGTATACTGTTAAAAAAACAATCGTGAATCGTTTAAGTATCTATAAAGGATAATTTTATATCTGAAACTTTGATCTCATTAAACATGCATCAGTAAGGGACACCCAGGTGGATAGATTTTACTGCAACATCTTGTTGCTTAAAATGCATAAACAGTCAGAAAGTAGGAAAGGCAAATGTTTTTGGTCTGACAACTGTCTCTCTTGATCCAGATTATCTAATGCTGCACCTGCAACTATCTTGTTATATTTTTTCAATTTAATATTTTGTAAAAGATGGTGTTGAATTAAAGCAGTTAAGGGTCTTTGACTAATAGTGTTGTACCTTTTTTCTTTTTTTTCCCCATTTGTAGCCCTCAGTCTGTTCCTCATGTCTGTGAACATAAAGACACCTGTAGTAGTGGAAAACATCACACTGATGTGCCTGAGAATCCTGCAAAAGCTGATTAAGCCCCCTGCTCCCACTAGCAAGAAAAACAAGGTAAAAATTATGTAAAACTGCAATTCAGCCATTGCTCAGACCTGGTTTTCATCCAGTTTCAGAAAGTTTTAGGTGGCAGTGGTGCTGCTTAAATATTTAAGGGTAGGTTTAAAAACCTTTGACAAAAAAAAGGAAAACCAAAGCGTAATTTGTGATGTGGTGTGTAGAAGCCCACCATTTGAATCCTTTTTATTTAGTGAATTACTGTTACATTTTAGAAGATCTGTCTATGGATTAGGGCCGGGACTTTAACACGTTAATTTCAATTAATTAATTACAAAGATTTTAACGCGTTAAAATTTTTATCGCAATTAATCACATTTTTTTTAAAGTTGGAGCCAGAACCTTTTTATTCGCGTGTTCTACCATGCCTGTCAATCTGATGCACAAGCGACATACGCAAACAACAACAATGGACGACCACTGAGGGACAACTTTAGCTTTAAAAAACGTTCTGATGGGACTTTCGAAAAGACTACTGTTGTATGCAAGTTGTGCAAAAAGGAGTTTGCTGAACACCGAAGCTACTCAAGCCTAAAATACCATCTCAGTGCAAAACATGTTGCGGCACAGCCGTCCCCACAGCTAATTATCAGCGTCCCCAGCAGCTCCAGCCAGCCCGTGTTGGACCAGATGACAGGTTTCAGGGTCAAAATAAGTAAGTCTGCGTCTGAGAAATTAAACAACTCCCTGGGTAAATGTTGCAATATTGTATAGTTGTTGTTTTTTTTCTTTCATTTTTAGAGTTCTGTACAAGAAATCATTATTGTCTAGTATGCTGTTGACATTTTTTTACTTTTCAAATAAGTTAAACAATCAGAGGTTCCCGAAATACTTGAAATCTGAATACCTATAATAGCCCAAGCAGTAATAATTTTTTAAAAATAATTTCAAAAAACAATAAACATGTTTGTTTAAGCATATACGTCTATTCACTCAA